>REGL01000281.1:241766-265482 GCA_004194395.1 Aurelia aurita complex sp. Pacific
ACATTTCGAAAAGTTTTCAAAAGTTTTTATCGAAATATCAACTATCATCTCCCATACTAAAAGAAAACAAATAGCGATGCGTAAACAACATGCAAGATAAACATCCATGCTAGATTATCAATGTAAACATGCAGAATCTAGCACTTGCTAAATCAATAAATATTGCATCTATAATTTATGCATCTATGATTTATGCACATACGTTTATTATACCTGGTGAGTCATAAAAAAGTTAACACGTTTGTACGGCTGTGGAACAAAAAGTACGTGGCCGATATTCAAAATTTCCTTATTGATATATTAGTCAAATGCTAACATAGATGTAGACAATTTAATTTGGTAAAAGCACTCATCGTCTAGAGCCAGAAATGAGGAAAATGCTGGTAAGGGGTTTGTATAGGAAAGAGAATTCCATGTTCGAGTCAATGATTTACTTGCCATTAAAATATGAGTTCAAGACAAGAGTCTGTTTCAGAAATGTCAATGAAAACTTTTTACTTTTTTGACTCGCACGGAACAAGGGCAGATTTTGTAATACAATAGCAACAGTCGCGTTTGATCGACACCAGAAAGGACAGATTTTGTAAGATAATAGCATGAGTTGCTTTTGTGGACACCTCAATTCAAAGCGATTAGCGACTGCAGACAAAGGAAATTCTCTCAACTAGTATTTCAAAACGAACAAAGCCGCAAAATTTCCCCGAAACCAGTAGGGCAAACGTTCGGCTTGTGCAAGCGAAAGGTGGTTTTTAAGAGAAGTTATATGCTTATAACGAAAGAAGAAGGGTAAATCTAAAGATCTGCCGGGCGGATTTTGTTTATTTGATTCAGAAGCCGAGCAGGAGGCATTTCAATTTTAGGGCTTAAATGAAGCAATTACCACAAACAAAAGCAACTCAAGCAACTGTATTGCAAAATCTGTCCTTGTTTACTAGCGGTATTTTTCTCAAAAATAGCTGGATCACAAAATCACAAATAAATGTGGAAAGAAATGTCAGGTTTTGATAAATTAAATTTCTGCATCTAATTTAATCTTTCTTCTGAAGATAGAATTGCAGCAAACTCAAATTGGCTTGTTTTTATTTCAAAATAAGGCATATTAAACATCCAGCATTTGTTCTGGGGTTCTGACTCGCTCGGTACATAACTGAAAACAAATAATGGCTTGCATTTATTGCTCTGCTAAGGAAAGTTCAATCTTTGTGTATGTGAAAGGTAAATTTACTACATTAAAGAATTATGCATGACAGCAACAAACGAACAAAATTTAAAACTAAACTAATCAACAAAATTAAACGCAACTGGTATGTGGACATGCAGGCGCAGATGCCTTGTTCAGCAATGCATGGATAAACAAGGACAGCTTTGGTAAGACAATAACACGAGTTGGTTATGATTGACACCGCAATTCAAAGCGATAAGCGATCGCAGACAAAGGAATTTCTGGAAGTTCCCTCAACCAGTAATTAAAAACAAGCAAAGCCGCAAAAGTTTCTCTGAAACCCAGGTAGCTAGCTCGCTCGTTGTGCATTCCAGAAATTGTTTTTAAGAGCAAACATGAGCATAGATCGAAAGAAGAAGGATATATCTACACATCTACCTCTGGCATTTTATTTCTTTGGTTCAGAAGCCGATTGGTAGGCGATTCAATTCTGTTAGTTTTCTGGAAGTAATTAAAACACTTACTGCTCGGCTTCTGAACCAAAGAAATAAAATGCCCGAGGTAGATGTGTAGATATATCCCTCTTTTTTCGATATATGCTCATGTTTGCTCTTAAAAAAATTTCTGGAATGCATGACGAGCGCGCTAGGGCGCTAGCTACTTGGGTTTCAGTAGCCTGACTCACAGACCAAACGAGGAACTCGTACTCGTTTGGTCTGTGAGTCAGGCNTTTCTTAACTGTTCTTGAGCGTAGTACTAGAGTTTCTTAAATTTTTGGTCATCGTAGTACTAGTTTCTTATAAACCAGTTTCTTATAAAAAAAACGTGTATAATGAAAATACATACAAGAGAAAAGTGTCCGCTTTCAATAAAAACATAGCCGACAAAATAATAGACTTTAACTGTTAATGCTTCCTGGTGAAGCTTATGATGAAATGTAACTGTTGAGATAGATGCGAAATCTGTGTATTTGGCACACCACATTAAAGAAAAACATTTTTGGCTGAAATCATTCAAAGTACCGCCTTGGTGAGAGGTCATCTTTAAGACAGCCTGTCCGTGAATATTTCCAGCCACAAAAGCAGACTTTAGGCCTGCATATGTACTTGCAAATTGTTAATTTTTAATGAAGCATTCAAAATCGATAAGGCCAACGTACTTCACTTTCTCCAAGAATAGTGCGCAAAGTGCATAATCATGAACAAAAGAATGTGATTTGCGCAAACCTTGATAAAGGAATTATACCTGATTTATATTTTACGTCAAGCAAGTCCAGATCTTTGATCGTGCTCGCAATAGCTAGTAGATTAAAGAGCCAACACCACCCAGGGTCCTTCGCGGGTATGCTGAAATTTCAGACTGTCTGAAAAGCCTCAGCGGAGACCATGGATCCACACTGCAGTAGTTGAAGTAATAGGAATATTTTCCTTTTGTTGAATTGTTCTATCAGTTCACCGTCTGCAATGTGAATCTATAATTCCCGTTTAGGCCCAATTCCATGTTGTTGTTTATCCTTGATAAATTGGTTTTATTCCAAAGATCTGTTTCAAGATCACTTTTTATTCATCAATTTCGTTCCAACGAGATCTCATTCTATCAATCATTTCAGTGTTTGTAATTTGTCGATGCATTACAGTTCATATTTCTATTTAGTCTTATTTCTGATATATTACCTTCATGGCAAAGCAATTTTCTAGCCCGATACTCAGACCAGCAATTTTCATGCATGTTGTAAAAATGTTTATGTTGCATGAACTCCTGTTGAATTGCATTGAATCAAATCTTTTTCAGACTATAGCCCACAAGAAAATATGTTTGTCAAAATATTGTACAAAAAACAATCAACATGCTTTATTTTTCTGACGATTTGAGACATCATTCCAGCCTCCCTGCTAGTTTGTGGCCAAATCAAGTCGATGAAAATCCACCATGATCACAAATTACTCACGAAAAACATTAGAAAAGTTCCTAAACAACAGGCAGCCACGTTTTTGATGGCCATGTATTGCATTACAGTTGAGCCGCACCTTCGTCTGGGCTTACTAAACAGCTGTTTCAAAAAGCAGTACAGAAGGCAGATGTTCTTTTCATGTAGTATAAAGTAAACATATTCACTCACAGTTTCAAAATGGCTCCAAGCTGTCTTTTTCGTGCTCGCGGTTATGATGAGAGAGACAGTTGCTCTCTTGCTCCCAGTAGCATGCTGACCTGGTTTCTTCAAAATCAGTCTCTTGCTCTTTGCTATTTCGTCTTCTCCAAAGATTAATATGCTCCATAAGGAAGTGTAAAAACCATTCAAGCGATAACAAGATACAAAAATAGCAGGGACTTAAATGAAGAACAAATCCTTGCAACTGGCCACCGTAATTTTGAAAACACGGTTCCACCAAAATTGCCACAACCCTTTTTGTAGTTGTAGATGTTTCTCATTTAGGAAGATTCATAGCAGGCTAAGTACCTTCGTGCTTGTTTCCAACTTTATTTAACTTTACAGATCAAAGAACACAGTGAAGCAAGAACAAAGGGATTTAAGCTTGAGGCTTGAGGATATAATTCAAATATTAGAATTTTCTTAAACTGTTTCAATCAAATCATTAATTCTTTTTTACAGGATCAATACCAAGGAAGTTCAGATGTAGATACGAACGAAAAACATGATAAATTGGTGGACAAACATTGTGAAAATGGAATTGAAGATGTGCAAAATGAAAACAATTCTGAACACAGCAATACATCTAAGAACACAAGCACAAAGAACGGGGCTGCTCCAAAGAATGAAGGGCGAATCGTTGATAGCCACAGTATCGAAATTTCGGTCATAAATGAAAGTGCAATTGGTAGTTTTTCTAGTGAAATGGCTTTGAGGATTCTTCATGAAGCGAGTCGTGAGTCTGCAGCAAAACCCCCTTGATAATATGACAATATATGAATATCTTGATAAAAGTTTCTGGGGTACAGAGACACACCAGATACTTCTGTCATGGCCTCCCCATATAGTTTCAGTGGAACCAGGGGTGGTCATGTACTGTAAAAATTATTGTCCTTTTTGTCCTGGGAGAAAAATAAACAAACCTGGTTTTTCCTGAAGTTTATGGAAAATCTCCAAAAAAGCAAAGTGTTTGGGATATAGCTGGTCAGCATGAAATTACATGTGATGTATGGTACCAGGCGAATTTTTAATTGATAGCAGAAAGGCTGAAGAATTTTTGTGATTTCCTTGTGTTTTTATGAGTACTGAAAATATGGTAAATTTGATTTTACGAAAACCCCTTCCTTGCAAAATGCCTTGAAAAAGGCGCTTAAGACACTTCATCACATCGTGAAGAAACTTGTCACACCGAACAATATTTAGATTTCTGTACATGGCTTTGCTTCGTGTTTTCTGTAAAAGTACAGCCTTAATGAAACTCGAAACAGAAACAGAAATTCGAATTTTTCCATAGGGGTCCAACACTTTTGTAAGAGATTGTTGATTTAATCCTTGTTATACTTGTATGATACATATCGTAAACATTAAGATTGTCATGAGTATTAAATAATGGGGGCAAATGACTTGTGCATTTCAAACGTTAAATGATCTAGAATCATGTTATTGTTGACTTATAAAGCAATCTGTAAATAGTTAAACTTTCAAAAGTCTACCAGATGTCCCAACAAATTTTCCCGACTTGAAATTTTATTTGAATAAGGTACAGAAATCCATTACCAAACGCCAGAGAAACGCCTAACTTTTAGGTGTAAGTATCTAGCTCATTTCTGCTAGCACTGACTTTCTACCGAAGGTTCCTTGAAAGACAGACTGCATAAAAATTCACGAAAGAGCCAAAAAGAGTTTATCAACAGGATCGTCGAATCTGCAGCTCAAAATTTACAGAAATCGAGCTTTTCAACAAATTTCAACAGCATGGAGCTTAAATTCCAAGAACATGCACAGAAAGGTAGTCTGTTTTGCCCAAAAAGACACGATTTTGCGTAATGTATTTGAAGAAAAAATGCTTTGGCAGACAAGTTCAAGGAAAACTATTTTTGGGACACCTGGTAGATATTATTGTTGTCTGTCAATCTTCATCTTGGTGAATCTCTTCATTCTCAGATTTACGTGTACTTTTTTATCAGAAACTAAGAATTTGGCAACCCTCAAAGTTTCTCGTGGGTTTCTTAGGAGTTCCTTACAATTCTGCTTACATCCTTTGTCCTCGTGAAACTCAACGAAGTTCTATGAAACTGTGCCATGCCACTTTCTAGACATTACTCAAGTACCTTGCGATTGCGAACAATCCATTTGCTAGAAACAAGTGAAAATGCATGAAAATATGCATTAGACTCCCATTGGACTAAAAGAATGACCAAAAGAAAACATTTCTCGAATGATTTAGGGAAGAATAGAACTTCAGTTCACTTTTTGCAAGAATTGTTACAACTCTACCATGTGACGGTAAAAGTTGAAACTGTTTGCAAAATCATCAAAATATGACCACCTTTCTGATAAGCTTCTTTTCAGAATCCTATTTGAGCAATAGTATTTTGCAAAGTATCCTGTTTTTTTTTAGCAAAAGTTGCATATGAACTTTTGAGTCATGATAAATGAGCTTTGTGATGTCAACGTCTTCGGGGTAAAATTTCAAATTGATAATAATTTCCTGAATATTTCTACGATTAGTTTGATACTTTATATGAATGCACAGAAAAGAGATTTGTAAGGAATGTTTGAAAATTTAAAAAAAGTCTTTGATATATAAGATAACATTTTGAAATTTAATTTTTCCAAAAGTTCACTTTTCAGGGTACCAGGTATATAAGAAACTGTCTTACAAGAAACAATAACAATAGTACTGCTATGGCCAACCTTTTAAGGAACTTTGAAAGATTTGTTGCAAATAAGAATCTGCTAGTCTGTTAGTTTATTGGCAAAATCTTCATTGATTTGCGTTCGAAAGGAAATTAGATGATTTACTTGTGGCAAAGATTTCCCCATCTGTTGATTTGCGGGCCTGCGAAAGCTTGAGAAGTTTGGGACGAGGATCCGCCCTTTTTGATTGACCCTCCTGCGTGACGTCACGTCGATCCTTGAAATGCTTTTGCATTCATTGAGCATGGCGGAAAGATGTTAATCTCATTGGGCCTGCAACTACAAGCTTCTTTACAGCGAATAACACACAATATTGATGCTTATGGTGGTTGTAAATACTGGCAGATAAATACCCCATCATTGCTTTACAATGACAGCTCAACTTTTACTTGCAGAGTTCTAATTTGATGTGGTTTTTAGACAGATTCTGTGCAGGACTCTTGAATAGGGCCTAGCCCCACTTTGGTATGTTATCGTAGACAGGGTGTCGAACTTCCGAGTTTATTACAGAAACTAAAGCAAAGCCAAAGAAACCAAGATGGCATCGCCTGCATCGCAAGGAAGAAGAAGGACTCAAGGCAAGGCTACCACTGAAGACCAAGCCCTAAACACGATTGCAAGTGAGGTAAGAACACAAATTGACGAGGCCTAAATTGAGCCCACCTCCGGCGAAGCCTCAGCTCAGCTAGCTTGGCCTGATTGAGTTCCCGCAGTTTCAGATTTCAAGATGTGATAATTGACAATGAAAGAAGGTGTCGTTGGATGGATCCACCCCACACATTTGTGGTTCTGGGTTTCGTATTAAATTTCGTGCCTTCAAATTTGTACTTCAAGGAGGACGGCTCTTACAACAAGAACAAATTGATGGGGATCATGATCGCTCTAGGTCTGCTTCTTCACTTCCCCTCCCAGACGGAAAACAAGCACACTGGCCTAATTGTTTACTTTACCACTGCTGTAGGATTTAGGGCGACATGGTAGCTGTGCAAACAGTCACTCTGTTGCAGTTTGTTTATAGCACTTACCAAAACAATCAAAAATATAATTTTCATACAATGATTTTACCAAAATTCAAGCAACACTTACGCATTGTAGCAAAATTAGGGTAAGATTAGACCAGGTAGCACCTTACTGTATTATTGGCTGGGTACCTTTAGGTCTGGGAAAGTCATTACAGATCAGAACTCTTAATTGTATTTCAGATATGTTTAACATTGGGACAAATTCGTACACAGACTACTAAGACCCTGGGCTAGGTTGGAAAACTTGCACTCACTCGCAATTATGGAGCTGTGTCAACTTCCTAATCGCACCTACAGTAAAAGGTTCTTGCATGCAACAACAAAAGACCTATTGTTAATTTTGCATTTCTTGCAGCTTTTTAAAGTCTACTCACAGCTCGCACCTTAAAATTTGTTTCACTTGCTACTACGCGTAGACCAAATCACACATGTTTTTCATCCTGGACCCTCAGGATGGGGTACAACCTGAACATGTAAGAGTCTGCCACTCGGTTCCCAAAATGCTATCCACCCAAAATTCCATATACTTTTGATTACTAAGATGTGTCTTGGTACCGACATTTTATGAGTCATTTTGGAGGAAAACTAGCCATTTTTGTTACTTTTGTCATTTTGTGCCAAAAAGAACCCATGCAGTAGAAATTTTTGAAAAAGGAGGTATGTCGCTGTCTTTAAACCCCAGTACCTTACACAATAAGAAACATATAATGTACTTACCGGCCGAACATGTATTTTTTGTGTCAGTTCTTCTGTGCAATGTGTTGTGTAGTAGAAGAATTGACACAATAACAAGTTCGGTCATTGAGTACATTATATGTTTCTTATTGCACATGCCAGTACTGTACTACATGTAACTCATAGATTGTACAAGAGGTAGTGATGATATTGATGAAACACAAACTGGAAAATTTGCCATGCACACATAAACAAAGAGTTAAGTTATAAATATTGGTGTGACTCAATCATGGCAGATGTGCCAAACCATAAAAACAAACCTATCTAAAGGTCCATAAAACCATTGTTTGAAGCCCAAGTGAACCTTTTTATTATGGTATCATTCAGGAAGTCAAATGTTTTTGTGTAACTAAATTTTTGCAAAACTGTTGGTAGCATTCCTGGCTAGGAATCAACCACTTAGCCCCAGGCAGATTGTCATTAATGGTAGCTGGAATCAGGTAATCTGGTACCAATGAAATAGTCCACAAAATTAAACCAAAAGTATAGTCATCTCACCATAGCCCTGAGGAAGTCCTCCATGGCAGAACAAAATATTGGCAATTGGAATTTTTATTCTACAGTACCATCTTTGGTATTTACTTTGTTTCTTTTCAGTATTCCTGTCTGCTTACCATTCTATTTTCTATGTACTTAATTGCAAGCATCTTCAAATTCAACAAGCACCTTTGTACCAAGTAACAATCGATGGTTTTAGCAGTAGTGGGTATAGCCCTAAGAATTTTGGTCAGGACTACGCCCTTCAAATTATCTGAAGCCATAGGCAACACCCTTGTAGCTATGTTTTCATCCCGTTTTTCCTTAGTTTATTTAGAGGTTTGTCTGATTACGTGGCACACTTGATCTGATTTACCCCTCCTGAGTTACCTACTTTGTTGTGTTTTTGTGTAAATCTTGATGACCATCTTTTGAAGTTAGGGCGAAGACCTGCCCCACTCCTCCAACTCCCAGTGGCTCTGCCAGGTTTTTAGGCCTGATACAGCCATTCATTGTGTTTTTAAAAATTATGTTTTACTTAAAATGGTCTTTGCTAGACTAGTATTTGGTTTATATTGAATCATTTTTATGGTCCAAGTAAGGAGACAAAAATATTTCTGGGCATACAGCACTGGTTCTTTGTTTACTGATTCCAAAGCATCTTGAGGAATAGGAGTTTTTGTGCTACCAATATTTTGAGATCTGTCTTTCAAAAGTTTTGGATATTCTTGCTTCTCATGAAAAATATTGACAGGATCTGTTCTCTCTGTCAAATGACATTTTAGATACAAACAACACATCTCCATGCACTGAAAGGATGTATAGCCCCTCCCCATGTTTTTCTTACAATCTGAAAACCTTCCATGGAGACCAGAATCTCCATTTTTTCAGATGAGATCTGTAAATGTTTGTAATTGTTTCCGTAAAGAAAGGTACCTGTTTGCTCATTTTTAACGCCTTTGCAATAATCTTTCAAAATTCCATATATTTCATTATCAGACAAACAGATTCAAACAAAGATGAAATATCATATTAAAAGGAGAGATTCTGTAACAATTGGAGTTGTCATGATGTATACCATAGTTGCTTAGAGTTGTTACACAAAATAGTGATCATGCGTTAACTTTCACTTTTTATTGAATTTTAGGCTGAGGCAAGGCTAGCAGCAAAGAGAGCTGCAAGAGCTGAAGCAAGAGTTATCAGAATGAGAGAACTTGAAAGGATGCAACAAGAGGTTTGTGTGTTACTTACATTTATTTCACATCATTTGCTGCTCTTTACCCACATACTTCACCTATCATGCTTTTGTAGGTTTAACAAAAATTGTATAGCACTGTAGGGTGAATAATTGAAATCAGCAGACAAAAAAGATATGTATGAAATAGGGTATCAGGCTAGCAGATTACTGTCAAGAGTTGCTGTGTGCAGCACAACCTATTTGATCTTGCACAATCTCATCACCTTTACTTGAGGATAAGAGGATATCATAATTTGATTCAATGCAACAAATGCTTGAAACAGGGACAAATGTAGTTGCTGTGGATAATCTCCATGGGTGGAATTTGCTTTTATTATCAACAAGAACAATCACGTCACATCCCCTTTCTACTGTTGTTAATTAGAAAGCAAATATACCATTTTGTCACACATGACAATTTGATTAATATAAGGTGGAAACACAGGATGACTCTTGTGGAACCAATGCGCAGCATTCACTGAATAATGTCAAATTGCTAGTTTACTTTTCATTTGCGTAAGTTACATAGATTTTTAATAGCTAGTAAGAAAATTTGGACTGAGAAAGAAGTCTCTGAGATTAAAGTATTAACATTTCCATGCCCAGCTCATGTAGCAAAGGAAGAAATAGAGAAATAGCCAAACATGTAAAAGAAAAATGTAGATACTAAAAATGACACAATCAAGAGAAAAGTGCATTTTGGCTCTTGATGAGACATAACGAATTACAAAAAACACAGTTAGAGGTGAAGAGAGCAAAAAGACAAGGAGGGAAGACCACATTGAACAAGGTTGACAGGTGTCAAAGAACGGACAGGAGCAAACATTGGGAAATGTTTCATGTGGGTTGAGAGATACGACTTCTACTAAACCAATGGTATTTGCAATGGCCAAGTAGATTAAGATTGATAATTAGTTTTTTGGAACAATGATACTTACAGCAAGAAATCCAGCAAAATTTCAAACTTTGATTTATAAGTTTTTCATCCATTTGGAATAGCAAAGAAAAAGAAATTGTTCCACTGGGCTGTAAAAAAATGGAATACTCTTTTGGCACACCCAGTGTATAGCTTTCTAGGATAATATGTTTGCACACTCAATATCTATAGCAATGTATTTGTACACCTTGTATGTAGTTTTCCAGAACAATGTCGTTACATCTGTTGTTCACAATGAAATGTCATACTTTTATCATAGTGACAAGCTTTTGATTATTAGATTAGTTTCATGAATATGATTGGAGCCTTATCCTGTAGGTCAGTTGATAGAAATCTTTTGTTTTGTATGGTTGTTATTTGATAGACTTTTCTTCTCTTTCAAGTGACCTAAAAAATAGTAGACGTTTTTGTCTGTAGCTCAACACGTGGTAAATGGTTCAGGATTTTGTCTTGTTTTAAAGTCACATTTTGATGACGACTTGAGTAAAAAATTTCTCTGTGTGCTAGAATCTCATGTTTTTGTTGCATCCGAATCTCCTTGCAGTTTGTTTGGTTCATAAACAGTTATTGTGTCACAGAATCCAGAAAAGTCACGGCTTCGCAGCTCTGAGCCAAGCCAGAGGATCGTTTTGCTTGTTAATGTCATATTCAAGGATGGTTTAGTAATTTTTATTAGAAACCTGGGAGACTTTTTGTTTATTTTGGCAACGGAAACTGGTTTATAGATTTTAGGCTTATAAACAACGTTAGGAGTTTGGAAAATCTGGTATGATATGTTTTCGCCAGGCATGATTTGATGGCGTTAAATAAAGGACTATTTGCAGAATCGGGTCCAGGGCATTTCAAAAAGATATTCTGTGTCGAAACTGTGGTTAAAGCTGGTTTGATGTGGGTTTGATTTACAGCAGTGTAAACTGGATGTTAGTTGTCTTTTTGATGTTTGTATTCTTCCCTTTTGACTAAACAAGATACTTATACGGGGTGAATATTAAAAACAATCCGTGTTTGAAAGGCCACTGCTCCGTGGATAACAAGGCAACAATATTGCCAAGTATATTGGCAAATTTACCTGACTGAAATCAGCTACTCTGTTCTGAAATTATGAGGGATTTAAAAACCCTTCAAGAAAACTTCAAAACAGGCCTAAGAATCTTAGGCTAAGATCACGATCAAAAGTTCTTCCTTACAGTAATGTCTTTTACATCTGCTTTATCCTTTGGGAGGATAAACAGTGTCATCTCTGGGAGCATAACAGTTGCAGTTTCATTCATAATCAATCAATCCTGAATACAATTCAACACAAATACTCTACAACTAAACACATTACAATGATAAGAACTAAAAACTAACAACACTGGAAATAAATTAAGAAATTACTTTGCATTATTGTAAACTCCGTCAATGTCATTGGCAACTAATTTAAGTGATACGGGGGGGATAAAACGTCAATTCTAGAATAATTTCTTGTGATTTCGGAATGTGCTTGAAAACCAGGTAGGTCGTGAAAGCACAAATTTCTGCAACTGAAGGCCTGTCAAGACTTTGTGATGTGCCCAAGATTAATTTGGTCTTTGATCCAATTGCGCATGAAGAAATTTTCATGATAAAAAGTTGGTTTTCACTTTTTTGGTCGCGCGATAGCTCATAGATCAAATATCCAAAATTTGATTTTATTTGATTTTATTTCAGTTGTGGGTACCAACTATTTTTCTTGTTTCACTTATAATTAGTTGCTGCAAGACTGAACGATAGCATGGAAGAAATAAATCATTTTATACTGTTTGTGCCCTATTTGTTTAGATTTACCGGCTGTTGTGATTGTAAACAAAGTAAGATCATTTAAGGCCTAACTTCTAGCGCCGAAGAATTCTGGAAGTTGACAATTAGGCGCCAGTCGCTCAGCCTACTTTGACTTGTACTTAGTTTATTGTGGCTTGCTTATCAAAATCATTGATAATTGATATTCAAAACAACAATAAGCATCGGCAGGTGCTAGGATTGTCAAGATTGAAGTCAGCAAATGTTTAATAAACGAATCAGAGTTCTAACCCTAATTTTTTTCCTCCTTATTGATCGTATCTTTGATGTTAGCCAAAAGAAAACATGTTTTCACTTGTGATGTCTTTTTCATATGCGTATTTCTAGTGACGCAGATATTTTTGTTGTTGCGAACTTTTTGTTTTCACGTACTTTCGAAATCTGACCGAGCTGTCATTAAATAGTAATTTATAGATTCCCAATCAGGCTGTATGTTCACACGGCTGAGTGCTAGTCACTTGGAGTACACTCATTGTTTATTCACAGTTTCCGATTTTATGTCACACGACTCTGAAATATTTTTGCTGGCTGCTGAAGTTTGGCTACTGGACATCCATTTGACATGTTGTTGCGATAATACATCAAGCCATTGTTACACCAAGGTGTATGGCTCGTTTAAATGAACATTCTTCATAGATCAGCTGAAACCAAGTAACTTTGACGCAGGGGTTCGATAGCTTACGAGGAAATAGCCTTTTAATATTTGCAATAAGGAGCAGCCGTCAACTGGAACGACCCTGCAGAACAGCTCTTTTGTGGATCATCTGAAACCAAGTGACTTTATCGCGTAGGTTTGAGAACTTACGAGATTGAATACTTGCAATGGCAAGCAGCTGTTGACCTGGAGAAGCCCTGACAAACAGTCTTTTGCGAATCACCTGAATTCCAAAAATAACGTTGTCGCAAGTTTCGATTGCGTAGTAGCAGCTTCATCTTCTTTCTGAACTTACGCCGTGAAAAGCAGCCACGAAAACAGAGACGAACAGAACAGAAATACAACATGTTATGGATCATCTCACAAGAAGCTTATCGCCAAGTTACTACGACCTGTTCATAGCGAAAGAGGAACTGGCTTATACACTGTTGTGAAAGTACGCACTGACAAGAAGCCTTTAAGCCTCAGGACTTGGAAGAACATGTGTATGTCAATCACACTTAAATCAGCAACAGTTTTGTCCCAAAGTTTTTTTGTCCAGAAATAGCTGTTCTTCCGTGCTGTTCCTGAAGGTGACATGCAGTTTTTGTGCAGGTTTATCAGAAAAACAAATATATTCTGCCAGCAGCCAAACCTAGAGTGGGTTCATAGACACAGTTGATCTGCATAGATTTCGCATTCTTCTTCAAGGCAACTTTTGTGGAGGTGTCTTCAAAGAAGAGCCTGCTTTAAAGGGGATTTCTTTCTGTAATTAAGATTAACCGCAAAGTTAATAGGGTGTGCAAAGATGTCAAGTTTTGGATTTTACTGACCAATCCTTTGCTGCCTTTTCAAGCAATCTTATTATGTGGAGATCAGTAACCTGTGTTTTCAAGCCTTGGAATCAAGAACTTTGCTGCAAACATTAATATCTAAGTAAGCTTGGTATCTGGTTGACAGTGCAAAACAGGCAGAAAGCGTAATCTTATTGCTTAGTCTTATTTCTGAGAGAATAGTTCTTGGGGCAGTCTGGAACTTAATTAAATGTGTTTTGTTGCGAGCCTTGCATCTGCTGCCTTTTCAAGCAATCTTATTATGTGGAGATCAGTAACTTGTGTTTTCAAGCCTTGGAATCAAGAACTTTGCTGCAAACATTAATATCTAAGTAAGCTTGGTATCTGGTTGACAGTGCAAAACAGGCAGAAAGCGTAATCTTATTGCTTAGTCTTATTTCCGAGAGAATAGTTCTTGGGGCAGTCTGGAACTTAATTAAATGTGTTTTGTTGCGAGCCTTGCGATCAAGAAGTTACAGGCCTCAGTGTCAGGCAATCTGCTGTAAACGTTGATACGTCAAAGTAACGTTGGTATCTGGTATTTTTCAGTTGGTTACGAAAGGAATAACTTGGGGCTATTTTGCAAAATCTTGTAGCAGTCAAAACTTCGATGAAGCCACATAGTCCATTCAGCTTTTTGGAGATCAGTAACAGATGTTTTGCAAGCCCCAGTGTCAAGAAGTTTGCTGTAAAAATTGATACATAATCAAGATTGATTTATGCTAAGTTGACATTTTAAAGAAAACAGAATGCACAATCATTTTGTGTGCACTTGCAATAGTTCTTAGTTGGAGAAAACGCGCAGTCCTTTCAGCAAACTGCAGATCAGCAAATGAGGTCTTACATGCCTTGAAATCAAAGAGACTGCAGCAAAAAATTTTTCTCAACAAACCTGATAATTTATATTTTGAAGTTTAAAGGCAGAGGCAGAATAGATAACAATTTTGCCGAGCAATAGTCCTCTCTGCGATTGGGAGATCAGTAACTGAGGTTTCGCAAGCCTTGTTGTTAACGAGTTTGCAAGCGTTGGAATCAAATAGTTTGCTACAAATATTGACATCTAAACAGTCGTAATTCCTGGTATTTTGACAGTAAAAGCTGAATAGTACCACACGAGCCATGTCTTACAGCAATTGTTTAGAGAAATAATGTAGTCCACGATCCACTCTAGAGAGATACCAAGATCTACTTGGGGAACATTCTTGCTACTGTTTGATTTGGCAAATCGATATGTAAAGCAAGGAGAGATTTCACCATAAAATCATAACTAGACTAATTACAAGAAGCTCTTCCACGCAGCTTCAAGATCATGCAGCAGCGCACATTCAAACACTGTTTAGGCGTTTTTAACTAAATCTATCAACTTATTGGTTTTCTTACCCTTCCTCAAAGATTGTCCGAGGTGTAAGTTTCTTGCTGTACCGTATTATTCCGAAAATGGAGTCGATATTTGATTTTAACTGGAATCATTATGATTATGATGTACAGGCTGATGAAAAGATGGACAGAGAATTTCATCAAAGAAGTATGATATCAGACGACCCCCTGAAAACAAGGGTAAGTATCCCCTGAAGACAAGGGTAATTCTATCTGTCTCTTGTTTCCAAAGTGTCATAAATCGAAATTGTTTTTCAAGGTATCAAAGTGCACTCAATTTTCTGACTGCTGTTTATACCGTAAAAGCTCTATTAAGCCCCCCTCTCTAATAGGCTCCTCCCTTCTAAGCCCCCCTCTCTATGGTCAGAGGTTGCCAGAAATTTTCCATCTATATAGCTAACAAGCTTGCATGTTAATTTTGATGTGGTTTGGGATAACAAGTATGTGGAATTTGCGTATTTGACTCATAAAATTGCATGTTGATTCCACAAAATGTGGGTAAAAGAACTAAAAAGCTATTATTTATATCCTTGTCATTTTACTTTGTGAATAAGCCCCCCTCTCTAATAAGCCACTCTCTCTTTTAAGCCCCGCTGGGGCCTCAGAAATTAAATAATGCTCCCGGGGGGGGCTTGTTAGAGTTTTTCAGGTTCTCGCATTGATTTCTATATAGTCATGTGCACTGCTGATTCACCCCCCCCCCCGGTTGTTTGTTCGTGGCAGTAATTTATTTGATTGAAAATTACCTGTAGTGTGATTCATATTTTTGCAAAACGGAGAAAATTTGATAAGTGAGAATAAAATGAACTTTGCAATTCTATGTACATCCATACTATTCGTACTTCTTTTAATGTTTTGATTTATGAGGTGCAAAACTTTTTATTTTTCTGCAATTTTCTTCGATTCCTATAATTCAATTTGTAAATTGATTCTGGGCCGAATTTAATTAGGCAATGGCCGGGGGTACGTTCAGATTCGCTCGTGTTCGTAACAGTTAACTGGAGAATATATCAGGCCAATTTCAATTTTGCATCAATCAAACCATGACCTGGAAAAATTACAATTTTGTACCGTATGCAAAAGGGACAAACATTGCATCATTAGGAGCCAACAGTTTGTTAGGCTTACCACCCACTATTGCAGTTTGCCACCGGGTTACCACTACTCATTATAGCGGGTGGACTAAGAAGAACATCAACTGTTTAAACATTCGTTACTTGGAGAATACTTGAGGTCTTGGACTGAATCAAAGTTTAGTTGATAGCTGAAAGGCAAATTATTTTAGAGATTTTGTTCTATTTTTCTGAGCATTGGAAATGCAGGTAAAATTTAGCTTGCGAAGATCCGTAACTTCGAAATGCGTGAAAAGAGGCCTGAAACCCTCGATTAGAATTATGAACAATCTCATCATTCAAACACATTTTGTTGTTCTCACGAGTTAAGAATCGA
This sequence comes from Aurelia aurita complex sp. Pacific, assembly GCA_004194395.1. Classification (NCBI taxonomy): domain Eukaryota; kingdom Metazoa; phylum Cnidaria; class Scyphozoa; order Semaeostomeae; family Ulmaridae; genus Aurelia; species Aurelia aurita complex sp. Pacific. The sequence continues at coordinate 258,297 of REGL01000281.1, forward strand.
ATCTTTATGAGAGCAACAGCATATATAGCCTCACTACACAAGGACCCTCAACTTACGCTCATCTCATTGAAGTGAATTGATGTTGTTGTTTTCACTCCAGTAGTTATAGCGTCCATCAGTCTATCAATAGCGATATCATACGAACATTTAATTAGTCTACTACAGCGTATATATGATCTGATACTGTTGCAAACATTTCACAATGCTCAGAAAATTAGAAGAAAAATCAAAAATTCCTTCAGACTTTGGGCTATCAATCAATCTTTGATTCACTTGAATACCGCATTCTCTGCATCACAAATTTTCATACAGTTGAAGTTCGTTTTGGTCCACACGGTACCGAAATGATTTGATTTTTATCTTTTTTACCCATGGTAGTCCCTCAATAAGAATAATTTATTTACAGGGGGGCCATGCTAAAAATTTACAATAAATAATGATTTACAATAAAAACGAAATTTGCAATAAACCTAAACTAATTACAATTTATCATAAATAAACGAAAGAAAAACGAAAAGAATTGGTAAGTGAATTCATGTTTGCACCTTCTTTTCACCTTCAAATGCAACAGCAATCTTTAGTAGAAGCGCTGCAGAGTGTGTTTCCTTATATGCAGATCCATTATCCGACAAATTGATAGATAGCGTGGCCTCAAAAGTATATTGTTATCAATGTCATTGAAATGCGGTTTACCATCGGGTTACCACATCTAGGTCATTTACTTTTATACCAAGGTTAGGTCACAAATGTCTGTTTGATGAAATCCCATTTAAGGAATTAGAGCTTTTTTACCATCGAGTCAATTTTATTCGAATGATTGAGTTGTTCTGGTGAATTATAAAAATTTGAATTATATCGCGAGCTCTTCAAATTCAAACACCCGCCTTTTACCGCGGTGTGAACTGCTCGTTCAATACCTCTTCTGTTCCCATAAGTAAGCACCGTGTGACCTAACAAGTGAAACTTTTTGAAATATTATAAATATTTGATCATAAACATCTCTTCATGTGCATTTGTATCAAGACCAAATTAACCTTGGACAGGACACATTGCAAGTGTTGGGGAGACGAGATACGCTTTGTCCCAGGAAACTTATGTGTCCCCCAGTGCAGTGGGATAAAGTTCATGCGCCCGTGAGAGCTCCAACTCCAAAACGCTACTGCGCACGAGCTTTAACCCACTGCACAGGGGGACACATAGGTTTCCTCGGACAAAGCGTATCTTATCTCCCCAACAAGCAAAGTCTTGCATTGGCCTTAAATTTGTGGGAATTTGTGCTTTTACAAGCTAACTCGTTTTGAAGCATGGTCTGAAATAATGAGAAATTATTCGGAAATTGAATTTTTATCCCCTAGTAGCACTTAAAGGGAGTTCAAAGACCAGCAGCCTTTGCCATCGTTTGTTTTTTGTTGTTGTGAATTTCGTACAATCATTTATTCTGGAAGCTGTGCAAAGCAAGTCGTTGACATCGCGAAAAGCATGCTGGTCTTTGTACTCCCTTTAAATTAGATGTCAATAACCTTGATGAATCTCTTATATCAAACTTTAATGAAATCGCTTGAAATTGCTTTTGACTAGATATTTTCTATAGAATTGCCCAAAACACGTTTTTCATGCCCTAATTCGTCATATTCCTCCGCAAGATTAAAATAACAATGAAGCATTGAATCTAATTAGCCTTTGCTACAAAGCTACAAAGATACAGAATGAACATTCAAAGATTTGCGACATAATCAAATTTTGTCGATTTTTTAAAAAGTTTCGCCTTTTATTGGGGCACCTCACCTGGTAGGTCTACAGTTCTACAAGACACAACATAAATGCATTATGACGTCATATTTGACAAACAGAACTTCTAAAAAACATTATCAAAGGAGTCAAATGAAATTCAGTAATCTCATATACTTTTCTCCTTTTCAGCCATTGAGAGTTACAGAAAAGGTAAGATTTCTTTTCTGCATGTGAAGGGTGACATTTGTTTTTAAAGGCGCAAATGGATGGATCACGTGCAAAATCTGTATTTAAGTATTGCTTGAAGATCCAGTCCAGTACGGGAAACCCCAGCAAAGTTGTGATGAAAATTTATGGCCAGTTACCAAAAATGGTGGAACAAGTTTAGAAAAATCAATTTTAAGATCAACAATAGATCCAGAAGCCCGTTAAAAACAATTTATTTATTTGTTTCAAACTATGAAGGTCTTTTTTCAGATATGCGAGAATCATCGTTTGTGGTGGCAATATACCGATATATCCATGAATGCAAGGGAGAAATTGAAAATATTTTGGTTTGCTCTAATATTTTTATAGCCAGGCAAAAATTGACCATTAGGACGCATTTAAGGGCCATTCCTCTAAATTTCATTCATGCAACAAAAAGGGTTAATCGAGGTTTTTTATTTGTAGTTACAATCACGAATCTCGCCAAGTACCGAAAACGAGATGAATGGACCAGTTTCACAAGAATCGCAAATCCGAACGCTGCAGGTAACAACATTGATGGTAACACCTTAAAGTTGTCGCCAATTTAGTTTTAAAGAACGCTTGTCACCCAGGGCACGCTACAATTTCAGACTATCTGAAAATCAAATTTGGCCTAAACGGAAACTATAGATCCAAAGTGCAGTAATTGCACTTTCAGAACAGTTCAACTGAAGTAAACATTCTCTATCAGGTCAACTACTGCAGTGTGGATCCATGGTTTCTGCTTGGGCCAAATTTAATTTTCAGACAGTCTGAAATTTCAGGATACCCGCGAAGGACCATGGGCAGCAGAGACTCTTTAAGGGACGGTTTTTATGAGGGAAAACACCTCACCTGCCAGACCAGGGGCTGACAGGCGAGGTAAATTTCAGCCACTGTTTATATAAGATTTTTACCTCGCCTGTCAGCCCCAGTCAGCCCCAGGACTGAGAGGCGAGGTGGAATAACGTCTCTCTTCCTTGAAATCAGAACGAATTAACGAATAGGAATCAACTAAGAAGGCCAGTACACCTCATCATACCGGTAGTGTTCCGTTTATATGGAAAGATTTCATCTCGCCCAGGTGAGATTCCACCTCTGGTCAGGTGGGATCTCACTATGCCGGTGGTGTTGCGTTTGTCATACAAACGCGAAATGAAAATACAAAGGATTCTATGGGAAGGTGCGATCTCGCCTGTCAGCCCCAGGTCTTGCATGTGTTTTTCCTCATATAAGTATTCAATCTTAGATTGCAAAAGTTAACATTTGTTCATATCCTTACGACAACCTCATATTTGCCTGAAAGTCAACGACGAGATGGGTTAACAAAACAGAGACTGCAGCTACATTCAAATTCTAGATATCACAATTATTCGGACTATCTTAAACTTTTAGGAATTGAATAAACTGATATTGTTCCCTCTGGAGATGCAAACAGAATTTTAGGCAATATTTTCGTCCCTATAAACTTGAGGGGCTTCGAGGCCCTTTGAGGCTATTCTGGAATCAATTTCCCAAGTCGATGTAAATCAGAAGTTATTAGAATGAATTAAAGGGAATAGACATAGCTATATCGACAAGCTGCTATAAATAGGCTCAAGAAACGCCCACAAACCCATTGTTTCCTTCGCCACACAATACAACGGCAGGCGTCAAAGTTGTTGAATACAATGGATTATATTTTTAACTTGGCCCGGGCCAGCTTTTAACTATGTTCGTGAATTTGAAAGTTAAGTTAGGGATTTGAAAGTAAGGGGTGTCTTTGGGGTGTCTTTTTTGTTTTTGTTTTTTGTTTTTTATTCATATTAAAATCTTACAATAAATCCTACATTCTGCTATACTTTTCTAATTACTATACAACACTACGGGGACGATACCATAAGGAGCGAAAGACAATGACTACCCCATGGCCAAAGGTGTCTTAGGGGTGTCTTAAATTGTAGAACCAACTGTATCTGATTAGGTATTTTTTGAGTCATTAATTAGCATTTCTTAGTATAAATCAGCATTAATCAATGCAATGCAGAGGCTTGAAAATATCTAAGGCTTTTTGCCTGGTTCAACCATAACCAATCATGTTCCATTGTTTAGGATAATCTGCGTGAAGTGAATGAAAAGTACAAAAAAGCAATGGTATCGAATGCGCAACTCGACAATGAGAAACAAGCACTGGCGTATCAAGTCGATTGTCTAAAAGACAGGTAATGCTAGTTTTATAAGCTCTTTGTAATATAGAATATAATTCAATTTGCTTCTTGCAAATACAAATATGAGCGTTTTTTGGCCTCAACTTGGAGGAAGCTCACCTGAAGATGATTATTGCTTGTTATGGGACGAAAATATTTTTAGCAAATATTTCCATAACTAAATATCTGGGGATGTAGCGTATTTTCTTATTGTCAGCAGAAAAATGCTTCCTGCAGCAAAGATATCGAGGACAATTTTTTTGTCTGCACGGTCTGAAAGCGTTTATGCAAAGATTTGTTATTGTACCGTTCGTTAGTAACTGAAGATCCTCAAATTCGGAAGAGTTCGTTTCAGGATTCATAAGATTTCATTCTTTCAAATTCAGAAAAAGCAAAGGACAAAAATCCATCTGATGATGCCGTATGGATATACTGCGAAATATTATGAATTTTTTATCAATGGATATTGAAACATGAAGCTTATCAACATTCTTTTCCTTATCAGGGGGCAAACCCGTAACCTCTTTCACAGTTATCGTTGATTTCCAACGCTTACTTTCAACGTCTTGAAATTGCATGATTGATTTGTTTGCTCCCTTCTAAATAGTCTGTCAAAATCCTTTACAAATCGACTACACAGTGTTACAATTTTTTGCACACGTTTGGTCTTTGCTGTTTCATCTTGTTGTTATCAATTTATGTTGTAGGCTTGAAGATGCAGAAGAAGTGATAGAAAATATAAAACATGAATTGTTAGACAAAACAAGGGTATGTTTAAATTTGGGATTTTTTCCGTGGCTACTTTTAAAGAATCTAGAATTTGAAAACGAACATTTTGTTCAAGTTTTAAAGGACAAGTCCGGGATTTATAAAATTAAGTTCCAACAGCAACCTTGCCAACTGCTGAAGAATAATTGTAACTTCTTTTCACGTTTTGACATCCGTAACAACTGTGAACTTGTAAAACATTTTTCATAAGTTTGGCCAAATGTCGTCGCCATTTTGTTAGGGTATGCAATGAGGAGGCTAGCCTTGGTTTAGAGGTTAGGTTCAACATGACGTCGAAGGCTACGAGGCTATGACCTTGTGCGTTTATGACGTCACATCGCTCATTTCACAGATTGAAATACGTAATTTCGCAGAGAAAAAGAGAACAATTTGGACAAGAATACTACACACAATTCACAACAGTGTAATCTTTTATTTTATCAACAATCATACCAACCCCAGACTTGTTCTTTAGAGCTTGCCGTAGATATTACTATCACGAAATTTTAACATTCATTGAAAAGTTTCCTTTTCAAATCATTATAAATAATGTCCTGCTGACCAACTTAAAGAACTACCACGTTCTTTGAAGATCCAAAATTGCACAGGTTGGAAGCAAATTGTATCAGTACGTTTTTAATCGCTTTAGTTCTCTCTCCATAGGAACTGAATCGTTTATCAAGGGAAAACAAGAATAACATAGAAGAATTAGAGAAAACGAGGGAACAACTTATCATAAGAGACAAATTACTAGAGGTATGTAAATGTACCAAATTGTATATGCCTTTTAAAATGACATTTTTGTATCCTGCTTTGGTTCTCGTTACTGGCGGCAATGCGTACGTTTTATCTTAAGTTCGTGCAAGCAACAATTAGATATATGGATACTGTAAGCATAATCGACTTATACCTATCAGTGCTACACTTACGGTCTGGCCATACTATTTAACAAAAGCTTGAGGTCGGTTTGCCAAGCAAATGCTTTTTGTTTGTTTGGCCACGTCAAACACATTGCTTATCAAACGTTTGCTTGAACTTTATCAAAAGCGATGACAAGACTATTTTGGTTAATTCTAATACAAAGATTAGTTGAAGGGGAAAACGTTGCTTGGGTAAGCAAAGCACATATATGGCAAATAATGTTTCATACATACATACATACATGCATAGTATCCGCGCATTGTGACCATTCTATTGGCATATCAATTACCTACGTAACTATTACAGATTTTTTATCTTCTAGGAACATGGAATACCAACAGATGGTTCAGAGCAACCGGATATGACTCAATTAGAAGTTTCAAGTCGTGTCAATGATACATTACACATAGACTCAATTGACTTGGATCAATCAGGTAATTTGACCAAAATATCTATGATGCCTTTTGAAATTTGTACATATCTGTATTTGTACTCAATGTTGGTTGGCCATCATGAAGAAATGCTCTTTAGCAGAAAACTCTAAAGTCGTACGAAAAATTCTAATCTGTAAACTTCGAAAAGAAGAATTGATCGATTGAACTCATATTTTTATAGCTGATTCCTGTTCTCAATGCTTTGCAAAAGCTTATTTGTGTTAGGGTTGCTTGTCCGCTCCGCAATTTTGTGATCATTGCTTCCACGTACCTTCTCTTTTATTGCTGTTAAGGTGATACAGTTTTTGTAGGACCAGAGTTGTGGGAGTATTCTGGTCTTCTAACTAGCTCCCCTTTCCTTATATTCACTACTGTACAGGTACCATATACCAAACTCAGTCCTGAGGTCCTATTCTTGAATATCGTTTGTTCAATAAAACCCTGGCCATTAAATGGGAATTTTGAAGGTCAACAGGTTTACTAAATCTTGTACAATTGAAATGACACCCGTAACGGAGACTTTAGAACACTATGGTTGTCTTCCAGTTTCATCAGTTTTCATTTGGAGCTTTGAAAAATCCCTAAGTGATCTTTTGCTAGAGAGATGGAAGAATCAATCAATAAATATGTAAGATTATTAAAACCAAACTTGCAATAGTGAGTAGAAAATCAAGAAACAGTGCTAAAGAGTCCTTGCTGATTTTTAATTAATGTGGATATAAATCTTGGTTATTTATTTGGTTACAAAGGACAAGATCGGGCTATTCTTGCTACACAAGATGCAATAGACCATTTTGACATTTAGAAAAGGGCCTGGAGAGAGCAACATTTTTCTGGTAAATGGCTGCCACAGTTCAATTTATCGTTGGTGAAAAGCCCTGCGGCAGCCATTTACCAGAAAAATATTTCTCTCCCCAG
>REGL01000282.1:20613-31867 GCA_004194395.1 Aurelia aurita complex sp. Pacific
GCACACTTCACCGCAATTTTTGCCGCGTTTTTCGAAAATAGCGGCATATTTTCCAAATCAGCCACGGTAATAAAGAATATCATTTAAAATTATATTTGATACCTTGTTTCATTTTTGAGTTATCCACTAATTTGTATCATTGGCTGATGACGTCATTTTGTTTGCAAAAAGTAAAGAAAGTATACAAGGTTGAAATAATTTGAAAAAGGAAAGGCCACGATACCAGTGTCGATTGTTGGATCCGAAGATGCTTTCGGTGACGAATAAATTAATAAGTTTAAAGGCAGAAACACCGCAATACAACAAAAGCAACAGCAAATGGTTGAATAAATGTTATGCCAATATTTCGTCCTGCCATGCAGGACTTCTTCAGGGCTGTAATGTAACAGTTATAAGAAAAATTTAAACATGTACAGCGATTTGAAAAGGAGAAATAACACGTGATTGGTTAGATATGATGGCTACGCAGAGGTTATATCGGTTAGGTATACAAGGATGACTATGTTTCCAATCGACTCAAAGAACTCTTCTTCAATCGATGTATTTCTTGAAGGGCATGTAAGCATATAAAAGTGGCTCGAGCCACTTGCGGTCAAATTCTAGCCTATCAGATACCAGGATGTCCTGTTCACGTAGATCAGCTATCCAAATATGGTGCGGCACGTGTATCGGCCAATTGTATTTGTAAGGTTATTTTTATCAAAGGCTTATATATGCTTAGATTCCCTTTAACATCATATCAATTTATGAGACAATTTCTATTTCATTTATTCGACATACCTTGAATGTCTCCTGTAACTGTAATCTTTCAAAGATCAGGTACAGCAATATTTCCATATCGGGTGAGCCGTAGCACCACAAGTTCGTAGCACCACAAGTACTTCATGGATTTGAATGATTCAAATTCTAGTTGAAAGCCAAAAGATCGAAGTATTTTTGTGATTTTTCTCGTCTTCTTAGGAGCACTGCAATTATAGGTAAATTCGACTTTACAAAAATTTCATGGCTGCAAAATGACAGAAAAAAGGCATACAACACTTGATCAAATCGTTAGGACTCTCCTCACACAGAACAATACGCACATGCGTTTCACTTCTCTCAAGAGTTACAAGAAATAGATTCTCAAACAGATACTAAAGATTTCGATCCCATGGCAATAGATGTGCAGACGATATCTCTCACCCATGAGAAATTGCATTATCTCTGTTGTTCTGAGCGAGGAGTCCTTTTATGATTTGATCAAGCATTTCAGTCATTTTGCAACCATCAAGTTTTTGTAAGCTTGAATGTACCAATTTTTCCAATACTCGTAAGAACGCAAGAAAAATCACAAAAATACTTCAATCTTTTGGCTGTCAATCAAATATTGATTCATTCTAATCCTTTTAGTACTCTTGATGCTATGAATTTTCAAAAGTGGGAACTTTTTCTGGCTCAGCCGGTATATTACTGAATTGATTTGCAAACAAAATGACGTCATCAGCTGGCACTTAAAAAACAGTAGATAACTTGAAAACAAAATGAGATATCAAAGAAACTTAAACAGGATGCTTTAACAGTCGATAGTGCTGTTCATTTGCATCAATAAAAATTTTCGCTTCAGGTCACCGTTAAAACTCCTACCTACTTATCCTTGTTAACTCTCATGCTAGCATTGGCATGAAAGCATAATCAAACAGGCAAAAAGCAAAAAGTTATGAAGACCTGCATTCCACTTAAACGTAATGACAATGAGTTTTCCCATTATTAACTCTAGTTCTTTTGTCTCAAATCACACTTATGCTCTTATGTCACTTGAAAACCCTACGAGAAACTTATCACAACATTTTTCAATGTAATTTCTCGCGAATTGTATAAAACTTATCATAGAAGGAAAAATGCTTTAAGGTTGTACTACCCCATTAAAACTCAAAAATTTCGAAATTTTTACTTGGCCCTAAACATACCAAGAAAACATCGTAGATTTTGGAACCAGGCTCAGTTTTTCAGTTCCTGTCACTAAAATCGTAGTATTTGCCCTTTTAGTTGAAGTGGTCATGCTATTTATCCCTTAGCAACCACTTAGCAACCACATTTTTGGGGCAAAATTGGGTTTATACCACCCTCAATTCCCCGGAAATTACGTGGTTATGATATTTATGATCCAGCCTCGTTTGCATAATGGTGCATCAATCACAGGGAAGCAAAGAAGCAATTTCTTCGTCTTCATGGCGGACTGTTTCATGGCAGAACAAGTCTGAATAGCCTTGAAGGAGATCGAAATATTTTTGAACTATTATTGAGCATTTACAGCTGACATAGTCATGGCAAATAAAAGGAACATGAAGCAGCGTTCAAAGAACAAGTTCTTTGGAAATCAATTCGTTGGTAAGAAGAGTGGCAATGATATGAAGGTAACAATGTTAGGCCAACAACTCCAAGTACACCTGCCTCTGTCATCAACCAAACTGATACAAGGAAGAGGAAGGTCAATGAGCAAAGCACACCATTGTCACGAAGTGNAAAAATTTTCGATTCAGGTCACCGTTAAAACTCCTACCTACTTATCCTTGTTAACTCTCATGCTAGCATTGGCATGAAAGCATAATCAAACAGGCAAAAAGCAAAAAGTTATGAAGACCTGCATTCCACTTAAACGTAATGACAATGAGTTTTCCCATTATTAACTCTAGTTCTTTTGTCTCAAATCACACTTATGCTCTTATGTCACTTGAAAACCCTACGAGAAACTTATCACAACATTTTTCAATGTAATTTCTCGCGAATTGTATAAAACTTATCATAGAAGGAAAAATGCTTTAATTAGAAAAGAATAAGGCCAAAAATGCTTTTGCTAGCATATGAAATTTGAAGCTAGCATTTGACACAATTGTAATGAATTTTTCAGAAAAATTTATTAGGTTTCAGCTACGAATGTATTCCAATCCGATATAGCAAATTATAACATGCAAAAAGGCACAATTCAGCTATGTAGATCTCAGAAATATACAGTTTTCATCGTAGTAGCACATTTTAAAAAGGTTCATTGCAGTCTTTCTAATTAGAGACTCTAATAATTATCCTGTTTACACGGAACTCCAAGTGATGCACTTTCCATAATCCGAAACTCATTGTAAACCCTTCATACTAACTCTTCGCGTAGGAAATCCGTTTCCCTCCCAGGTCATACACAAAATGTTATAAGCGTCAAAATGCAAGGCATATGATTTATCTTACAAATAAACCCAACAAACTACCGGGTGTCCCAAGAGTACCCCCGTATGAAAATTCACCAAAAATTAGATTACATGGCCGATCTTCGATTTTCTTTTTTTTTTGTCAAGTAGATCAAGGACCAAATTATTTTCCAAGAAATCGCTGATCTTGTAATTAGTTAAAAAGATAGCAAATGTAGCTCTTATTTTCTTAAATCATTTCAGTGAAATTTTCGTCTCCTCCCCCCACATTTGTATCATTCTATTTCTTTTCGTAGCTTTAGTTTATGCTGTAGTTTAGTTAATTATTTTCTTGCAAATGTTTCATGTTATATGTTAAAGCCACGGGGTCGCAATTTATTCTCATTCTCCCTGTGGGATCGTCCTGTAACCATGTTCTGTTATTGTAAAATTTTAGATTGATATAAAAAAACTGGTTTTGAATTATACTGTAAAAACTCACTGATGATTGCCAAATCGATTTCTTTGTCCATGTAAAACTTTTGGCTTGGTTATAAATGACTGAAATGAATGCACACTATCATTGGAGACATCAATTATGATAAAAAAATTGACTCTTAGGCAAGATAGAGTACTTTGCTTAAAAACTATAGCTCAAAATAAGGTTTTTCAGCGTGTAATTTTTCTACCTTGCTACACGAAAAGCAGACATTTTATCATCTGTGAATATGTTTGGGTCTTTCACAAAGCAATTCATACAAAAAATTTTATGAAAGGTTTGATGATCAATTTTTGCTGATTTTTTAAACTGGAGTATTTTTTTGGGACACCTGGTAGAAATTGCTAAAAATAACTAAATGCCTAAAAATGCAAAACCAATTAAACAATAAGTTAATATCCAAATGACCTATCCGTAGTCAGTAAAATCATATGATGAAAATAAACTCATAGAATAGGTAACAATTTCATTCTTTCCTTTTCCCTCTCACTATTGCGAATGAACGATCTTTATGTAAGTTTTTTGCAACTTGACGTATGTCGTCCGAGAAGGCAGGTTGAAGTAGCCAAATGCATTGTCACCGCACATACACATCAAAGAACTGAATGCTGCATGATTCACATAATGTTGATTTTCACATGAAACAAAACAAGAAAAATGAGCTCTAATTTCATTTTTTTATTCCATAGCCACTTGTGGAGACATTAGTTGCTTCCATGGAGGGAATTGCATAATAAAAGATGGATACCCTACATGTAAATGTAAAGCTGGATTTGAAGGAAGCTATTGTGAAGCAGGTAAAATGAGTCTTTTTGAGGTTTTTGGCATGATTAGGATGGAGATTTACATAATTGGTTGCACAAGGGGGATAAAGGGGGTAAATACTTCAGAATATTTTCGCTCCTTTAATTCCCTTTGATCTAGCCATCTAGACTTCCCTCAAGGCCTATTTCGTCAAAAATAAATTGAAGGAAAAGCGAACTCTCAGATAGACTTATACAGTTGACGAAATAGATTTGGGGCAAGTCTACCTTTTATCTGAATTATTTTTATTGCTATGAGAGTGATGGGGTACCATACTTTATCATCATTGTGTTCAGTTAGTTGTAGTTATGATAGGAGGGAGACAAAGAATGGCCACACATTCAAGCCAAAACTAGTGAGAACAATGATCGCAGAATACAAATATTTAGCATCACACCAATCACATTGAACCAAAAATTATTTAACCCTATCCAGACCAGGGGGCGAGGGGGGGGGGAGGGCAAAGTGCTATTTTTCCATACAGCTCGTCGAGTATCTCTATAATAGTCTAGATTTTTCATGACTTTTAGTTTCTATCTAGGAGACGTCCTTTAGGTCAATTTCAAAAATGTTGACAATGATTCAGGGGGTCAACACATGATTTTAAATTGAGTGTTCCACAAAATAAATACATTTTAAGTCATAACTTTGGAACCACTGGCTCCATGACAATGAAACGAAAACATTGTTAAACTTGTCTTGAAACGGGCTTTCATTCTATATGTATAGTTTATTGATTTTAATGACGTTATCAATAATTGGTTTTTGCGCATGCGTACTGACGAAAAACCATGTTAGGCTTCATTCTTCGAAAAATGAGCAACATCATATGATGTAGCAGATCTTTTTTATGTATATCTAGCATTTTTTGCTATTTTTGAAAGCGATTTATAATCCATTTTAGACAAAAATCGCTCTTTTTTGCGTGCAAAATTAATGAGTGCTGACATCAGCAAAAGTGTTGGTGTTATGTAGACCTATGACGATGAGTGTCTTGTTCCCCTGTGCTCTTTGACTTCAAGATGGCGCTTCAGTCAACAGAGACTCATAATATTACTCTGAAAAAGTTGACCCTATTAGGCCTAATATGCTGGGATTCCTAGCATACCAATCAGAATGCGAGATTTGGCGAAGAACAATCAGTTTCGAACCTTCACTTCGATTGAAGCAGTTGACTAAATTTGAAGGAAGTTGCTGCAGCGCAGGTACTTGAAGATTTCTCTGATATGTTTTGGTCTTAAAACATGGAAATTGCAGCATTAAAAGACTTATTTTGCACTCACCAGGTAAAGTGAACTTTCTTCTTCAGATGAATACTAAGTTTTGTTGATTAAGTGTCTGCTTACCGTGGTTTCTATCGCATTTCATTTCTGAGGCGTGACCGTTGAACAGAGCCGAAGCAGTCGTTCGATCCAGATTCGATCAATCGAATGCAGAAGATAGGGTCAGGTTTTTAACTGTTTCGTTATGAGTCCCTGTTAGCAAGGTGCCGCAGGGATACAAGGGACTCATCGTCATAAGTCTATGTGTTATGGAGCAAAATTTCAAAGTAAGAATTACAAGGATATAATCTTTCTATGTTTTAAATCTCATATCAATATGTATATTTATCCATTTGCAGATACAAAGCAACAAAGTCCAAGTGGTTTTACACCCAGATTAGCATAATTTGTTGCCATCAGCACTTAATAACGTGATTTAACAAAAAAAAATTCCGTCATCGTGTTTGCCTTATGGTGTTTGCTACTTATGCAAAGTTTCAAGTCTCTAGCACTTATGGTTCTCAGAAAAAAGAAGGGGGAGGCACAAAGTGCCCCACAAAGTTTCAAAAAGCCTAATCTGGATAGGGTTAAGACTTGTGAAAGGATACTCCTGAACTCCCCCCCCCCCCTTCCAATTGTAAAAGTAGTGGTTATGAGTCAATTAAGAAGAGAAACAAAGGCAATGGAAATAATTGTATGATTTGTACCGGGTGCGCCAAAATAAACTATGCACGTTTGGCAGGCCACAATAAATCGTACACTGGATCGATTTTGAAGATTTATGTCTTAGTCTTTAGCAGAAAGCCTGAATTAGATACTGAACATTTTTGCAAATTTTCCATTCTCAGTTTTTAGAGCCAGAAGCGAGTTTATTAAAATTTTCGTATTCGAAAACATTGAAAACGATCAAAAATGTCAATCAAATTTTAAAAGACTCAACATGAATGAACAAAGAGAAAACGTTTTCAGGGTGATTTGGGGGTTTAGTACGAGCTCTCGTACAGCAGATTACAATTTATCGATTTCTAAATCCCAAATCACCACGAAGTAGTTCTCTCTGTCCATTCATGTCGATTCTTTAGAAAACTTGATCGATGTTTTTTGATCGTTTTCAGTGTTTTGGAAAACTAAAATTTTAAGAAACTCGCTTCTAACTCTAAAAACTGAAAACGAAAAAAATTGCAAAAAATCTCAGTATTTAATTCAGGCTTACTGCTAAAGATTAAATCATAAATCTTCAAAATTGGTCCAGTGCACGATTTGTTGTCGCCTGCCAAACGTGCCTAGTTTATTTTGGCGCACCCAGTATAACAAACTGACTTTTTATTCATTTTTAGATATAAACGAGTGCCATATTGGCACCCATGATTGTCACGACAATGCTACGTGCATAAATACAGAAGGATCCTTCAAGTGCATGTGCAAATTTGGTTATACTGGCGACAGATTCAATTGTTCTGGTAAAGCATTTTGGTTTTTGCAAAGAACCTTTCTTGAAATAATCAGAAAACGTTTGGCACCCTTTGCCCGTTAGCAGTCGTAACAAATTTTGATCCCCCTGAATCGCATTGAATACAGTAAAAACCCGCGTATAAGAACCTAGTGGATTAAGAACCTACAGGCTGAAATTTTGCAATTAAACCCCAATTATATAAGAACCCATTCAGCCTGGAATTTGAAATAGGTTCTTATTTTTAGAGAGCATGGGGGGTGTTATTCACAACAGAAGTTTATGGAAGAATACAAAATGTTTATATTACCTGATGAGAAGCTTTTGAAAGATTTTCTCTGGATTATAGAAACATTTCTGATTCTTCCACAAAATTTCTGTCGGGGTATATATCTCATAAACTCAACTAATCTGAACTGACAGTAAATAATAGGTCTGACGTTTGAATCTGAAGAAAAGAAATTCCTGAAAGCCATGAATAAAATAAGAGCCAATTTAAGAACCTGAACAGCCTGATTTCCCACTAAATACCCAAAACATAAGAACCTAGTTAGGCTGACTTGCAAAATTATAGGTTCTTATATGCGGGTTTTTACTGTAAGCCATTGATTATCAAATTTCTCAAATAATATACGTATTTCTTTTATCAGAAACTAAGAATTTCGCCCAGTACTGAAAGTTTCTTAAAATTATCCAATTTTGAGTGCTCGGAGTTTCTTACGAGTTTCTTAAAAGTTCTATAAAATCTTCATGTTCAGTACCTGTGCCCCCTGAACGTTTCAAATCTGCGACTATTGAGGCTGCACGCAGGCTAGTGAGAAACCGAAGGAAGTTAGAGTAGCTAACAGCTGTTTATTGCGAGGATACAGTAAAAACCCGCGTATAAGAACCTACTATTTTGCAAATCAGCCTGGGTTCTTAAACAATGAATACAATGGATTGGATCTTATTAAACAATTGAAAATTTGATAATTCCAGCCCGTAGGTTCTTAATCCACTAGGTTCTTATACGCGGGTTTTTACTGTAGAATACAATGATGTTCCAATGTCATAGGGATGTCATATCGTGGCATAGTCAATTAATGCACTATTTCTGGCAGCCAGTTTCTGATATAACAAACCAGCTTAATTTGAAAAGGCTTATTACGTTATTGTAGCGCCTATTTTCACATTCGAAATTCGGAAGGCTATCTAGCTTTCCACTTCTACACGAATGAGTTCTTGCGTGGTTGAAAATTTGATGTTTTTACTGTAGAATAGATTTTGTAGAGTAGAATGTGTGTGTGTGTTCAAATGCAAATACTTCTAGTTTCTAATTACAAATAAAAAGAAACTAATCTAATTCGAATAACAAAATAGTAGTAAAATTTTTCCTAATTGTAAATTGACGAACATTATAAGGGAGCAGTCATTTTTAATCCTGGGTACCAGGGCGGAGGATAGTTTCACACAATTAGACAACATTTCATACCCCATGTTGAATATAGAAAAAAGTTTTATACCCCATCACCTTTCAGCGAAATGGTTTGGTACCCCTTCCAGAACTCTTTGAGGACGTATGAAATATATATGCACACATGCCAAATTGTCCAAGCGATTTTCATACAGGTCCAGTGATTCATCATTTCCAGTTGTCTGTTAATCTTACTTTCAAATGTTAACTGATGACTTCATACAAATATTTTTCAAGAAAATAGTTTTGTACCTCATAAAGATTTCCGTCGATATTTTCATATCCCCACAAAGTAATGGGAAATATTTTGATACCCCTTTCAAAAATCCTCCGCCCTGGTACCCAGGATCAGAAATGACTGCTCCCTAATACATTCCAAAAACTAATACATTCCACCCCCCCCCCCCCGATTTGAGTATGCATACAAAACTGATTTTTCGTTACCTGATGCTGAATTCATTTCAATCATGTGTTTCAAGGCTCTTCATATCTACACACATAACAATTGCACTGAATGCCAGACCATTGCTTAATCAACGAAAGCGTTTATCTTTTAGCAGTGCGGAACCTGGCATTGGGCAAACCTGCATCCCAATTAAGCACCGTCAAATTTGCCTCATACAATTACGCTGCCTTTCGAGGAAATGATGGTGACAAATTTACAGATGCAATGACGAACGTAGAAGTCAACCCGTGGTGGCAAGTTGATCTGGGAGCAAGTGCACACATTCTTAGAGTGTCAATAAAGCCCAATTTCAGTTTCGACATAACAATTCATGTTGGTCATGACAGCAGAAGTGGGGGCATTAATAATACACCTTGTGGAGCATCAGTAGAGGTAGAAAGTATCAAATTTAGTGACTTCGTATGCCCAATTGGTATGGTAGGAAGATACGTCAGTGTTCATGTGAAAGGAATCGGTCAGTTGGGTTTGTATGAAGTCGAGGTTTATGGAGTATTGCCACGAGCACCATAGCTATGAAGAAAAAGACGTCGGCTTTTTCTTTTAGGAAAATACAGATCGATAACCCTGCCCTTCAAGGTTTAGATATGCACGTATTTTTGAAAATAAGAAACAGCTTATAAGAAACAGTAGGCTCAATTTTTCGAAAGTTAAGAAACAACCCTACCTGAATTCAAAAAGCTAAAAAACTTTTGGAATTGTTTTGACACTCCAAAAGAGACCCAAAAATGTTTTGACACTGTACAGTTATAGCAACTGTTCGGAGATTATCTTAAATTCGAATTATGTTATTTATTTGCTTTGAGATCTTACAAAATAAGTTGGGAGCCCTCTTGACAAAGCTAAATTAACTCCAAACTTTCGGCATTAAAGGGAGTACAAATACCAGCAGCCTTTGCCATCGTTTGTCTTCGTTTTTGTGAATTTCGTACAGTCAGTTATTCTGGAAGCTGTGCAGAGCAAGTCACTGACTTCGCGAAAGGCATGCTGGTCTTTGTAATCCCTTTAAGAATATAAGAAACACATGCGAACATTTTGGTAGCAGAATGGCCCAAAAATGTAAGAAGATTTAGTTTCTTATCTAAACATACGTGTAGCTACTCACTTTTTCAAATTGTCATTGTTGAAGCTTTTCCTCGGGTTTTCCTTTTGTTACCAGACTCTAATCATGTTTGTCCATTTGCACCTTGTGTTTTGCGATTGACCCATCCACAGGATAAGGAGTGAGCGTGTAGGTATGAAGGATATGGTCGTATGCATGTTGTACAAATCAGCCTTTTCGTCGTTACTTGCAAGATTAGATTTTTGGAGGTCTTTGCAAGAAGTTTATTCGACAGCACGAAAATGGGCTGTTCATTTTTTCCATCCTTTGTTTTGCCAAATGTTGAACACCAGCTATTTTCATTTGAAAATTTGCTGGACTGGACAGTGCTGTCACAGAATTCAAATATATGCAACATCTATAATTTTGTCATTAATTTGATTATTAAAGTTTGTGTGTGTCAATTCATTGAGGTAATGTTATATTTTTGAGAGCACAGGAATCATTCGTCGTACATAGCCGAATGCGTGTGGCCCATGACCGAAACCACCAAAGCTTCATTTTCACGGACCAATCAGACGGCTAAAAAGCGAAGGAGACAAATGCAGCCACGACACAAAACAGCTTGAGATTTCCCGAATTTTTTTTAAAGAAGTCTAATATTTCCAAGATTGGCGGAGTTATGGCCACAAACAAACAAACCAACCAACCAACCAACCAACCGATAAGGCACTGAACCTTGAATGATAGGAATTGAGGCGGAGACACAAAATTAATAAAAAATAGTGATTGTTGTAAGAAAAACCAATGCCCCTACGATTTCTACGTGAATCGAAAAAGTCTTAAAAGGATTGTTTGCACATCTCCAGTCACGTGGCAATACTCCAGGGAAGTTTCTGTATTGTACCACTTTTTGCATTCATGGCACAAGTTTGCTTGTTGCGAAATAAGTTATAAAATTCAAGAGTTTTATCAAGAAATTTTATCATCTGACTTGAAGTGGCGTAGACAGGCCTTGAGAAGCCTTCGCCGATTTTGTCTATTGGAGAGGCAATAACTCCGCCAAACATGGAGATAATTTAACTGGCATCCAAACATGTATACCCATTCCACTGGGGAGTAGATT
>REGL01000282.1:32320-46388 GCA_004194395.1 Aurelia aurita complex sp. Pacific
AGTTTCATTGTCATAGCTGTTATACTTGTGGAGAAAAACAGGGGGGGGGCGAAAAACGCCCCCCCCCCCGGTAGAAAATCACTTTTTTTTACCCGGTTAAAATAGGGTTAAAAGGATTGTTTGCACATCTCCAGTCACGTGGCAATACTCCAGGGAAGTTTCTGTATTTTACTACCTTTTTGAATTCATGGCACAAGTTTGCTTGTTGCGAAATAAGTTATAAAATTCAAAAGAGTTTTATCAAGAAATTTTATCATCTGACTTGAAGTGGCGTAGACAGGCCTTGAGAAGCCTTCGCCGATTTTGTCTATTGGAGAGGCAATAACTCCGCCAAACATGGAGATAATTTAACTGGCATCCAAACATGTATACCAATTCATCTGGAGAGTAGATTTCTTTGAAAAAAGTCGGGAAATTTCAAGCAGATTTTGTCCTGGTTGCGGATTATGAAGGTAGGTAAAATTTAGAAAAATGTTCACGGGTTTCTTTTTTCCTCTTCGCCTTTCAGCCGCCTGATAGGTCCGTGAACATGAGGCTTTGACGGTTTCAGGCCACGCGCATTCGGCTATGTACGACAAATGATTCATATGCTGATTTACCCTTCTTCTTTCGTTATAAGCACGTAACTTCTCTTAAAAACCACCTTTCGCTTGCACATGAGCCAGCTAGCTACCTGGGTTTTGGAGCAACTTTTGCGGCTTTGTTTATATTTAATTACTGGTTGAGAGAATTTCCTTTGTCTGCAGTTGCTAATCACTTTGAATTGAGGTGTCAATCAAACGCAACTGTTCCTATTATATTACACAATATGCCCTTGTTCATTGAATCTACCCTCTTATTTCTTGGCTTTGTTAACTTAAGGTACTTTGCTACCATTGCTCATTGGAGATTTTTGATGTCTTGATTATTTTCAGAAACACAGCTGTTTTTTCCTTCCATGAAAAAAATATCCTCGGAAAGTTTCGAAAACAATTTAATCATTGTATATCGTAAATTGACAGAGGGGAAGTGGTACAATCTAAAAGAAAGCATAGTTTAGATATCTACAATATGGCACAAAGAAGATATCTGTACCGGGACCGCCAAAATAAACTATGCACGTTTGGCAGGCCACAATAAATCGTACACAGGTCCGATTTTGGAAATTTGTGACTTAATCGTTAGCAGAAAGCCTGAATTAGATACTGGGATTTTTGCAAATTTTTTCATTTTCAGTTTTAGAGCTAGAAGCGAGTTTCCTAAAATGTTAGTTTTCGAAAAAGTCTGAAAACGATAAAAAAACATCGATCAAGTTTTCCAAAGAATCGACATGAATGGGCAAAGAGAGAACTTTTTCTTGGTGATTTGGGATTTAAAAATCGACCAATTGTAATCTGCTGTTCGAGAATTTGTACTAAACCCNGAAATGAAAACACGCCTTCAATCCGACAATAGCTTGGCGTTTTCTGCGGAATCACAAAGCAGTGCGTCGTATCATATCACATCGATTTTCTTAAATTTGCTTCACACTTGAAATGATTTGACCACTGCAAGAATACCAGATAGCGAATGTAATAATTTGAGTAGGAGTTAACAAAATCTCGAGACAAAATGATTGAAAATAATTTCAATAAATAAGAAATTTATTAGGATAAAACCTCAGTCCTTCAATTGAATCATCTCTACATAGTTTTCCAACTTTTTCTGCGGCTAACAACCTACAACAAGAGACGCATGCAGGATGAATCAGAAACAATATGGGATGTTTGCTAACCTTTATTGGTGCAGTTCACTCTGTAAATTCATTTCTTTAATATTCGTCATATGGAACAAAGGATAACTTACATAAGAAAATATGTTTGGTTGAAACACAGTCCACAGGATAAGTAGCTATAGCATGAAAATTTGAATACTTGCTTTCACGTCTTTTCTTTGTTTTCTGTCTGCTTTGCAAATGTATGTGCACAAACAAGCGATTTTAAAGGGGCAGTTGGACGTGACCTGCGCGGGACATTTTCATTGTATTTCTATGAAAAGTGCTGAGGCTAAGCAGCAACTCGTCAATGGAGTTTTTGAATGGGATTATCGCATATTTCAATCTATCTCCATCGACGTTACTGTTGACAATCTCGCGAATTGAATTGACATATATTGTTTGTCTATGTCGATTTCATGTATTTGTGAAGTTATTTTGTTTATCACAAATTCCTGAAAGAGGCCTGAAAGTCGTAAACAGCGATCTTGCTGAAGTAACTTTGAAGCTGCGAAGAGATAATCTACAAGTCGAAGTGGGCAAGAAATTCACCAAAGAATATATTTTTGGGTCAGATTTATGATGCTTGGTGAAACCGAAAGGTGAATGGAACCTTCCCAAGCACTACTTATCCTACGCGTAGACCCATTATCCCAAAGGAGGAAAGGGTCTACGAAACAAAGAGCAAAGGCTTGCTACGGCCGCCCAATTAAAATGATTCTAATCCCCTTTTCAAATTATTTGTGAAACGCGTTGAAACCATAGAAATAGAAATATTTCTAAGGTTGAAAAAAAGGCTGCATAAATTAAGTTTCCAGAAATCTAGAAACCTCAGTAGCAAGCTTTTGCTCTTTGTTTTGTAGACCCTTTCCTGTTTTGGGATAATGGGTCTACGCGTAGGCTAACACTACTGGATTCATTGCTCAATTAATTTCGTCAGAATTACAGCGAACAAAGAGGTACAGTAAACATGTTTTGGTATTTAGGCATATACGAATCGGATTGTGCCACGCAGAATCTGCCACCCGCGTTTCGCATCTAACTGCCCCTTTAATGTCAACATATGCAGCACTACAGCTTCACTGCTTGAAGCAACCATTTTGTAAAAGTGTAATGAACTTTGGCCAGCCTCGATTTCGGTCGATTACCAGTAATAAATTATGCAGGAATTTGAATAAGTCATTCTACCGGTCTACAAGGTTCCCCAAACGGATCCTGACACGTTTGAAAATTCGTTATACAAATGAATCAGAGTTTGGTTGATAGCCAAAGGCTTGAGTATGTTTTGTAAGTTTTGTTTTATTTTTCCAGGCATTTGAAATGTAGGTAAAATTCAATTGATGAAAATTTCTTCACTTCAAACTATGTGAAAAGAGGCCTAAAACCATCTATAAAAATCTACAAAGAATCTCACTTCATCCCCCTCAGAGCGAAATCTTTGTGCAAGCAGTAGCACTTATGATGTAATGCCTTTGCAAAATCATTTTTTAACCAACAGGGAAATTACAAGTATTTGTATATTGCTCTAGTTGAGGAATTTCTTATAATCATATGGACTTTGCCAACAATCAAAAGCAAAACGTGAATCTATCAACCAAAGCCTAAATAATTTTTGAAAACAATACTTGGTAAAATCAGATGTTTTCTGGACGTAAGTCTATTTTACGGTGGGAGCAACAGTCATAAAATGTAGCAATAAGTAAAGAGAACAGCTTCAACACAGTCTCAATCAAAAATCCAAAAATCAAATTTCTTATTGACATAAGAATAATAATTACTATAACCCCACCTTTCTTTCGCCAGCGCAACAGCGATTTTTGCGTTATCAGCAAGTTCTTCAGATGTCAAAGATCCTTTGTTTTCAACCTAAAGAATCATGGATTAAGAAGAAGGTTTATTAAGGGCTCGCAGGGGGATGACGGTTTACGGTTTTTGGCCTTTTTAAACCAGTTCAACGGCTTTTTGGCCGTAAAAAGGCGGTTTTACGGTTTCTTTCTCTCTCGGCCGTTGGCAGATTTCTTCACTTAACATCATTCGAGCAGGAAAATTGTTTCAAAATTTACGATACAGCTGCAAACAAAATCCATTTCGATATAACATTGGGGAGAAATCCACTTTTACTAACAGATTTGAGGCATTGGTATTACCGTTCAGTTTCTGAGGTCATACAAATGATAACGAGGCAGCGGTCTGCGAAATAGAACCGAGATTATAGATGCACTGCAAGGCAATATGTCACTACGGTTTTAGCTGAGCTTAGGATAGCCTGCGTGCAGACCCCCGTTTAGGAGTTTAGGAGTAAGTTTAGGAGCGGTTTTCTGTTATTCTGTAATATTTTGGTAGTTTTACGGTTTTCGATACCCCCCTATAACCCCCATACAATTGAACAACGATTTTTCGAGCGGGTAAAACTCGGCTATAATAGCTATAAAATCAATCTATTAATGCATGTACATACCAGATTTAAAATTTAATGATATTTACCGTATCTACAGTAGTTTTGATAACAGCTTCATCCGAGAGCAAAGAGGACTGGATTACAAGCACACCACTTTCAAATTGATGAAACCTAAGAACAAGCAAATAATAGCGGAATAAAGCATGAGATAATGTCGTTGTCAAAACACCAAAATAAATACAATGCACCAACCTGGAACCAGCCAGTTACAGAGTCCATTAAAGTTTCCCCAACCTCGTCTCCAGAGCCATTGATCAAATTAGAGCATAACATAACTAAAAACTGGAATTTTGAGGCGTGTTATTATCTGAGGCTTGCGCCGACAACTTCGGCATATCCGCCATTACCTGGAGCACTCAGCTTTTCGCACAGTGTTGCTATGGTTTTCATATCAGAATATGAAATTGAGGGAAACAATTTCGTCCTAATTTCCACCAATGTGAAAGTGAAACAGTCGTGGTTTGAGCGTCCATCAGTCTATCAATAAAGAAGGTTATGACAGGCTGACAGGCCAGAGAGGAAAGTCAGCTAATACTATGCAAAATTTGGCATCTTATGATCGATATTGGAAACATTTCCCTAATCAAGTAGAACAAATTGATAACCTTACCTCAACGGTATTCTCAGCTTCTCGAACTGCTTTGCAGCATTTATTAAGTCTTCAGGTGATACTAACTAGAAATTAAGATGTCACGTGAATATTCCCGCGAATAAAAACAATTCAAATGTTATGCATGATTAATTTTGCGTGATCGCAAAGCTTACGTCCCATCTAATTTGAGACCGAAATTATATTTATGATATATTAACAATGACGCGCGGCAATAGTTTCGACAAATAAACATTAACGACATTAGCAAATAAAGATAGGTCCGTAGATAGGTCCAGCAAATAAAGATAGGATAAATCAGTTTTTGGGATCCATGATCCATCAGGTTTATCATGCCTGACCCAAATGAGAAGTAAGTTAAACTTTCACAAATTTCAAGACAATTTTCATAAAAATCTTGCACTCATATTGCATATAGTTTTTCATAAATTTCTGGATCGTATGGGGCAACTTTTTGGCGCACCCGTTGTTATATTGATTTGTTTAATTTTTGTGAGCATATAAAGAATAAATACAAATAACTATTTGGACTCGACCGATGTACCATTCATTTTCTTAGCAGCAAAAAGAGTTCGATAAACATATAGATACCTCCATTCCTCGAGCTCGATTGAATCTACAATACACTTCAGATAAAGTCATCACGCCACCTTCTTTCTGCAATAAAACATGTTTAATATATTTGTTCATTTCATTTTCATTTTATCAATATTTAAACACGAAAAAACCTTTCAGCGTATTTACAAAATATTTCAAAGAAAAAATTAAAAGAAAAACTTGTAAATAACTTAAATATGCTGCTCTACCAGGTCGTGTTTGGGTCTTGTAGGTTCAAAAGATACTTTCTAAAACCTGTTCGAAAACGAGCGGTTGATTCTTGTTCTCGAATGTTGTCCGGGATATCATTCCAATTTTTGACACCAGAGAAGTAGAAACTTCGCTTTGCATATTCTAACCTAACTTTGGGAATTTGCAGATCTCCNTACACGGATTTGAAATGTAAACACGCCTTCAATCCGACAATAGCTTGGCGTTTTCTGCGGAATCACAAAGCAGTGGGTCGTATCATATCACATCGATTTTTTTAAATTTGCTTCACATTTAAAATGACTTGACCACTCAAAAATACCAATAGCGAATGTTATAGTTTAAGTAGGAGTTAACAAAATCTCGAGACAAAAATGATTGAAAATAATTTCAATAAATAAGAAATTTATTAGGATAAAACCTCAGTCCTTCAATTGAATCATCTCTACAAAGTTTTCCAACTTTTTCTGCGGCTAACAACCTGCAACAAGAGACGTTGACACGATGGATCAGAAACAATATGGGATGTTTGTTAAACTTTATTGATGCAGTTTACATTTTAAATTCATTTCTTTCAAATTCATCGTCAACTTAGAAGAAAGGCTAACTTACATAAGGAAATTTTTTTGGTTGAAATTGGTCTTTCCGTTCCATAATTATGAGCGATTTTATTAAAATAGAGAGGTTCGTAAGGCCTTCAATTAGGTTCATATGCGCGTGAAAATTTTTGAACAATGACAAAAATACTGTCTCTGTAAACACATAAAAACAAAGCAGACATTGGGTTAGAGCACAAAAGAAAAAATCATTGTTATTTGCTATTTATCCCTGGGCGACTATTAATTTAATTTTCATTGTCAGGAAGCGAAAAGTTCCTACAGGTTGTCCCAAATAAATTGTGCCCCGTTTGTCTGAAGATTGTAAAAAAACGGCAAAAGGTTCTCGCCGAACCTTTGCATGATGTTGCTCTTCAGATGCTCAATTAAAGTTTCGTACCATCTCCAAAAAAAATCTGCTGAAAAATGATGGAGCCATGACCTTCAGGAGACCAAATTTGCTCGATGACTGAAACCAGCAGTCGGCCATTTTGTCTTACTATTTTGCAGCGATAAATAGCTTCATGGATTGAAAATGAAACAACAGCATCCAAAGACATAGCTCTCGTGCAAATTCCGATAATCCTTAGAGAGTTCCACTATTTCTGACTTCACAGAAATCATTTCCTACCTCACGTGAAGATACTTATCACTGCAAAATAGTAAGACAAAATGACCGACCTAGTTTCAGTCATCGGGCAAGGTTGGTCTTCTGAAGGTCATAGCTCCAACATTTTTCAACGGATTTTTAAGGGGATGACAGCAAACGTTATTTGAACATCTGAAGAGCAACATCATATAAAAGTTTGGCGAGAATCTGTTGCCCTTTTGTTGCAATCTTTAGGCAAACGGGGCACAATTTTTTGGGACAACCTACTAGCGACGTTTTTCACAAAAATAGCTACAACACAAACTCGCAAATACGTACGGAAAGAAATAACAGATTTAAGAATACAAATATTTGAAACTAATTCATTCTTTCACCTGCGAAATAAAACGTCAATCAACATATTCGATTTGATCTGTTTTTCACCAAAATATGGCATGCTCAACGTGCCATAATTTGTCTGACTCACCCAGTCGGGTTAGTAAAAAGGCAACAGTACTAGATTGTGCAAGAATTTTGATGATTCATTCTATCGGGTGCTTGAAAAAGAACTTGACACGTTTGAAATTTCGGTATACCAATGAATTAGAGTTTGGTTGATAGCCAAAAGGCTTATGTATGTTTTGCAAATTTTGTTTTATTTTTTGAGCCATCTAAAATGTACGTAAAATTGAATTTGTGAAACTTCTTCACTTCGAAATGCGTGAAAAGAGCCCTTGATCAAAATCTACAAATCATCTCATTTAAACGCATTTTATCCCTTGAGAACGGAATCTTTATAAAAGCAGTAGCAATTTGATGTAATACCTTGCAAATACCTTTTTAAAATACAGGGAAATTAAATGTATTTATATATTGCTCTAGTTGAGGAATTTCTTGCAATCATATCGATTTTGCCTGTAATCAAAAGCAAAACGTGAATCTATCAACCAAAGGCTAAATTAGATTTGAAAACATCGCTTGGTAAAATCAGATATTTTGTGACCGTAAGTACATTTACGGCGGGAGGAATTGTCATAAAATTCAGCGATATTCAGCAATAAAGTTAGAAAGCAACTTTAACACAGTCTCGATTTAACTTACCCCAAGTCTATTTCGTCAACTGTAAAAACTCTATCTGAAAGTATACTTTTTAGTATTTAGAATAGTTTTAGCATGCTTCACTTTTCGCTTTTCTTAAATATTTTGTCGAAATAAACTTAGGGTCAGTTTAAGTATCGATCAAAAATTCAAAAATTGAATTTCTTATTGATATAAGAACAATAATAATGACAACCCCCACCTTTCTTTTGCAAGCGCAACAGCTATCTTTGCGTTATCAGCGAGTTCTTCAGATGTCAGAGATCCTTTGTTTTCAACCTAAAAAATCATGGATTAAGAACGAGGTTGGTTGTGGGTTCGTAGGGCTGACAGTTTACGGTTTTTGGCCTTTTTAAACCAGGTTGATGGTTTTTCTGCCGTAATAAGGCGGTTTTACGGTTTCTTTCTCTCTCGGCAGTTGGCAGATTTCTTCACTTAATATCATTCGAGCAGGAAAATTGCTACAAAATTTACGATACAGCTGCAAAGAAAATCCATTTCGATATAACATTGGGGAGAAATCCATTTTTACTAACAGATTTGAGGCATTGGTATTACCGTACAGTTTCTGAGGTCATACAAATGATAACGAGGCAGCGGTCTGCGACAGAGAATCGTGATTATAGATGCACTGCAAGGCAATATGTCACTACGGTTTTAGCTGAGTTTAGGATAACCTGCGTGCAGACCCCTGCACGCATGCTAAGTTTAGGAGCGGTTTTCTGTTATTCTGTAATATTTTGGTAGTTTTACGGTTTTCGATATCCCCTATAACCCCCATTTTATTGAACAACGATTTTTTCGAGCGGGTAAAACTCGGCTATAATAGCTATAAAATCAATCTATTAATGCATGTACATACCAGATCTAAAATGTAATGATATTTACCGTATCTACAGTAGTTTTGATAACAGCTTCATCCGAGAGCAAAGAGGACTGGATTACAAGCACACCACTTTCAAATTGATGAAACCTAAGAACAAAAAAAAATAGAATTAATTAAAATCTTCGTGGACATTCTTTTTTCTTGTTTTTCCTTTTGCGTATTGTATTGTATTGTATTGTATTGTATCGTATTGCATTGTATTGTATTGTATTGTATTGTATCGTATTGTATTGTATTGGTAATGTTTATTGTTTTTGTTACATGTAAGATCATGGGCTGTAACGCCATTTTGCTTCTCATGTTATCGTCCCTGTAATGCTGTATAGTTGTATGTTTCAATATGTAGAGTAAGTAGTAACATGTATTTTAATAATTTTATCTGGATATAAAAACAATTTACACGAAGATTAGACGCCTATACCATAGGTACTGGGAAACGTGGAATTTGTTCTGGGATTATATATCGTTGCAAAGAATCAGAACTGTCAGGCCTACCTTTGTGTACTCTTTCTGTCTCCATATTCTCCGTTGTGCTGTTCACTTTGCATTTTGAGTCCACTGGCATCTCATCAGAGGCGACTCAACAATAGGCCAAAAATTTTGAATGTTGTTGGTATGTAGGTGTTGTTGCTGTGAGCGCCGCGCGCCTCCCTTTGAAGGAGCATACAGCAACAACACCAACGTACAACAACATTCAAAATCGCTGGCCTAATGTTGAGTCACCTCTGATGTGATGCCAGTGGACTCAAAATGCAAAGTGAACAGCACAACGGAGAATATGGAGACAGAAAGAGTACACAAAGGTAGGCCTGACAGTTCTGATTCTTTGCAACAATATATAATCCCAGAACAAATTCCACGTTTCCCAGTACCCATGCCTATACTTCCACCCGGTACATATTCATGAAGATAACAAATTCCTGAGATTCTTCTAAAGTGGTTTCTTGAAGGCGGAACTTTATTATATCCTAAAAATATGAAACATCTATATCTACAGGTACTGCTACAGGGGGTCCAGGAATATCAGTGAACAGACTGTAGCTTTGGTTTCTTTGGTTCCTTGTGATCTGGATTATGAAAACAATAGCTGTGTAATTTGATACAGATTACATCATCATTGCGGTCGGCCTGCTATTGTTGCAGTAGGAAAATCTTTCGTCATGTGAGATCTCTTATCTCATTGGCTGTGATTTGAACTCACGTTTTTTTTCAAATCCCGCGCCTCGTAACGGTAAGAAAAGAGACAGAAAAGAGCTATAATATATTCTACTGTAACAGTAGCAGGCCGACCGCAATGATGATATAATCTGCATCAAATTACACAGCTATTGTTTTCATAATCCAGATCACAAGGAACCAAATAAACCAAAACTGTTCACTGATATTCCTGGACCCCCTGTGATACTGCCTGCCTTCTAAAAAGAAGATTATGACAGGGTGAAAGGCCAGAGTGGAGAGTCAGCTAATACTTTGCAAAATTAGAGATCTTATGATCGATATTGGAAACATTTCCCTAATCAAGTAGAACAAATGCATAACATTACCTCAACGGTATTCTCAGCTTCTCGAACTGCTTTGCAGCATTTATTAAGTCTTCAGGTGATACTAACTAGAAATTAAGATGTCACGTGAATATTCCCGCGAATAAAAACAATTCAAATGTTATGCATGATTAATTTTGCGTGATCCCAAAGCTTATGTCACATCTAATTTGAGATTGAAATTTGATTTATGATATATTAACAATGACGTGTACAATAGTTTCGACAGATAAACATTGACAACATCAGCAAATAAAGATAGGTCCGTAGATTGGTCCAGCAAATAAAGACAGGATAAATCAGTTTTTGGGATCCATGATCCATCAGGTTTATCATGCCTGACCCAACTGAGAGTTGGTCTTCGCAAGTTAAACTTTCACAAATTTAAAGACAATTTTCATAAAAAATCTTGCACTCATATTGCATATAGCTTTTCATAAATTTCTGGATCGTAGGGACAACGTTTTGGCGCACCCGTTGTTATATTGATGTGTTTAATTTTTGTGAGCATATAAAGAATAAATACAAACAACTATTTGGACTCGACCAATGTACCATTCATTTTCTTAGCAGCAAAAAGAGTTTGATAAACATATTACCTCCATTCCTCGAGCTCGATTGAATCTACAATACACTTCAGATAAAGTCATCACGCCACCTTCTTTCTGCAATAAAACATGTTTAATATATTTGTTCATTTCATTTTCATGTTATCAATATTTAAACACGAAAAAACCTTTCAGCGTATTTACAAAATATTTCAAAGAAAAAATTGAAAGAAAAACTTGTAAATAACTTAAATATGCTGCTCTACCAGGTCGTGTTTGGGTCTTGTAGGTTCAAAAGATACTTTCTAAAACCTGTTTTAAAACGAGCGATTGATTCTTGTTCTCGAATGTTGTCCGGGATATCATTCCAATTTTTGACACCAGAGAAGTAGAAACTTCGCTTTGCATATTCTAACCTAACTTTGGGAATTTGCAGATCTCCATGATTTCTGGTTCTATGCTCTGAAATCATGGATCTTTCAGTGAACTTATTGGCGAAGATTTTCGGGACAAAGGTCATGCAGAATTTTATACGCCATGACTCCTTTGTCAAAGGAGAGCAAAGACTTTACATTGAGCCATTTACAGTTCCGGCCGTCCTTATACTTGGCGTCCACTATTAGCTTCTTTGCCTTTGTCTGTAATCGTTGCAGTTGGGATAGTTTGGTGCTGGAAAGAGTACTCCAAACAATGTCGCCATAGCGAAGGTGGCTTTCAAAGAGAGCTTGTAGACAAATAGAAATTACATCAATGTTGGTTTAATCATGAGCAGTAGAAAATATTGGGATTGCCCTTTGAAAGATGTTGCAGTCATAGGTTGCGGTTTTTAAGGTCAAATTGGCCGCGATGGTTTCACACCAGCTTCCTGTTGTTCAATGGCCACTAGGAGGTAGAACCTGCAGACGCTAATCTGCCGGAGAGAGGTAGCAATAACTTGGGTAAATGACACGACTAAAATAAAACTCAAACCTCGATTAATTCTTTTAAAAACGATGCAAGTTGTTTCGCTAATTCTGAATGATATGTAATTCCTGTGCCATGCGTTTCCCTATAAAAAACACAAATATGTGATAATGATACCGGGTGAGACAATAAAAAGAATCCTCGCTTGAAAGGCCACAGCTCCTTGGATATCTAGACGATGATATCGGCAAATATATAATTCAATGGAAAACATGTTAAAATCTACTTTAAAATTTATCTGACTTAACTCGGCCGCTCTGGTATAAAATTATAACGGATTCTCTCGAGAAAGCACCTTCAAGAAACCTTCCAAACGTCCCAAAAATCTCGAAACAAATTTTCCTAACATTTTTGCCTTACACTGGCCTCACAGCAAAGCCTTCCGCACGCTTTTGCTCTTGGGAGGATGAACAAGTCTTCTCCTGGTATAAATTACCTATTCAGGTGGATTCCATTCTCCCAAGAGGACAAAATAAATGAATACATGTGAGTTTCGTCATTTTTATGAAGGAAAAAACGGGTATTTTGCTCGTTATTTTCATTCCTTTTTGTAGGTTTTTGAAAGGGGCTTTCTGCAGAAAATCTCCCATATCTATGGAAGGAATGGCCGATTAAAGCTGGGTAAATTACTGAACCCTAGGTGAAAATATTGGCAATGAAACAAGACACTTTCCAATATCATTGCTTTGATATTCAGGGACCATAGACTAAACCCTCAATCGTCAAAATTGGTCTACCGTAGCATAAGGCTCGAATCTGTGCAAAACTTAGAAATTAAACCTGTAAAATGTTATTGCTTAATTCTTTCAACTGAATAGATCGAAGGAAACTTTCTAGCAAGAGCACTTGTCATATCAGCATTATTTACAGAGTTACAGCATTTTAAAAATTTCTGCTAGTTTTGAAGTTGTAACATCATTAAATTGCTATATCGTAAACCATAAAAGCTACAGAATTGTGCTTGCTGCCATCTCGTACAGGTGTCCCAAAAAACATGTGCACTGATTGAGTGGCTGCTGCGGAGCAGCCATAATCCAATTTGTCCGTTCTTAAGATTTTTAATAAAAGAGACTTCACCTTAAAGTTTGACACCGAGTTTGAATAAATCTGATAAGTAGCTGCTGATTTATGGAGCAAGAAAGTCAAAATCATGGGCTGCCTCAAAACCAGAGGATTAATTATTCTCCATTAAGTTAAAATCAAACAAATCGATTGAAAAATACAAACCTAGCCCAGTTTTCTGATGTCCACAAGTGAAACAGATATTCATGAATAGGATTTTGTGATAACCAAGAATATTAAACTTAGCTAGGGTTGCTAGAAATGGTGATGTGGAACACAAGTGCTGCAGGCCATCACATGCGTCCATCAGTTATTTTGCTTCTCAAAAGTGTTAAAGTCGTTTTAAACCGAGAATATTTCGTTCAGCAGGCTGCCTGGTCAATATCCTTGAGTTATGTGGTCATTAATTACTCCTAAATGTGTTTGCTGCAGAACTGCAAAGTTTAAGTCCATTTGATGCTAAAATTCAAGTTATAAGGTTAAGTAGCTACGGAAATAAAATCCTCTGGTTTATTTACTTTCTATCTCAATAAATCAGCAACCACTTATCAGATTTGCTCAAACTTGGTGCCAAACTCTAAGTTGAAATCATGTTTATTCAAAATTTGAAAAAAAAGGGTCAAGTTAGATTTATGGCTCCTCCACAGTAGCCAATCAAGCAGCGTACATGTTTTGGGACACCCTGTAAATCTTCAAAAATTAATTTTTTTTTCTTTCGTTGGTCATTTTGACTTTCCTCGATCAGTTTAAAATTTATGGTGCTTTTAATCTTTATCAAAGCTTCAGATATACCACCTCTCGTACTCGTGCATCCTTTCACAAAGCTTAAAGGACAAGTCCGGGGTTGGAATAATTGTTCCTAAAATGAAATATCACAATGTTGTGAATGGTGTGCAGTACTTTTCTCCAACCTTCTCTGTCTTTTCTCTGTGAAATTGTGTATCTAAATCTGTGAAATGAGCGAAATGACGTCATTATTCATGACGTAATTTCACCCATTTCGCCTTCGACCTGAACGAGGCTGTTTTCTTATAGAACTCTCAAGTAATTTCAGACGTCACAATCGAACCTCCAAACCGAGGCTAGCCATTTTATCGCGTTTTCAAAATGGCGACGACATTGGGCCTAACTTACGAAAAATGTCGTACGAATTTACAACAGAAAAAGACATCAAAACC
>REGL01000282.1:65124-79913 GCA_004194395.1 Aurelia aurita complex sp. Pacific
ATTCAAAAGAGGTTTTATCAAGAGGCTTTATCACCTGACTTGAAGTGGCGTAAATAGGTCTCGACAAGCCTTCACCGATTTTGTCTATTGGAGAGGGTTGGGTTGGAGAGGCAATAACTCCGCCAATCCTGGAGATATTTTAACCGGCATCCAAACTTTTACTCCCAAACATCTTTTTGTCCTGGTTGCGTTTTATGAAGGTAGGTAATATTTAAGAAAATCTTCACAGCTTTCTTTTGTCTCCTTCGCTTTTTAGCCGTCTGATTGGTCCGTGAAAATGAGGCTTTGGCGGTTTCGACCATGGGCCACGAGCACTCGGCTATGTACGACGAATGATTCCTATGCTCCTGGTTATTGGATCCTTCTCTCGTTATCAATTTTGTTGAGCTTGTTTTATTTCATGCAATAAGAAATAGTGAAATGTGATAATTCGAACTGTCTTTTCCCCTTTCTTATAATTTCTCGTGTTTCTTAGCTTGTTTTTCTACTTATTTTTTACAGGCCCGCAGTGCCTGCAGCCGAGGGTGGGTCATCAGGGAGGCCTAAAACTATTTTTCAGGATTCTCCCTCAAACCAAAAGAACTGGACACCCACCACCCTCTGGTTGACACATAAATATATATGCTTTACCTGCATTTCTGCCAAGCTGGTATTGATGGCATGATAAAAAGCTTTTGAAATCTCTTCCACTCATCTTCGTTTTGTTATGCCTTTTATGCCTTGCTGCTCTAGCTCTGGAAGCTGTCGTTTTTTAGGCCAAACCGCCATGAATGAATTTGTTGCACAGCAACTACAGCAACAATAATAATCCATCCTCATGGAGTTGCCTCGGATTAATATTCAACCTCTTATCGGATCAACCAATCAACTAATCAATACAATTATCAACGAATCAACCAAGCAATCAGTGAATCAATTATCTTGATCAACTAATCAATTAGCCTCATTCGAACGCGGGCACCTTTGACTGGCCAGGCCAATCTTGCTGCATTGATTCAGTATGGAGGAAGAGAAAAGTCGAGGTGCCTTTTACCAATGGTTACTTGAAGAGAAAAGAGGGAAGCAAACATGCATGATAGGGAGGGCACAAGGAGAAGAAATTATCAGGTATCTCAGAGACAAGCGGGAAAAAGGTGAAGATGATCCAGAACTCAGAAGGAAATATGATTCAGCTCTCAGAGCAAGCATCAAGAAAAAGAATTACAAATTGCTCAGTGCAGTTGGTTTGGGAGATATTTTGTGTCTTCCAGTCAAACAGGTATGCATCAATCAAAGAACAAACTTCAGTGGAGGTCAAAGAACCCTCCAGGAGGTAAAAAGATCAACTTATCATGATCAGTTTGCACTCTTTGTAGTGCCCGGGGAACATCTTCCCTGTGCCATTTTGACTGCTTCCAGCCGCACCCGCGCCATAACTCTGTAAAAGGGCCACCTTTGGCAGTTTATTTATACAAATTTTTACTAGTACCCCCAACATTCAGATGCGCCAGAATTTACTTCAGAACAAGCTTCCCCGCGGGCCCATACTGGAAAACATGTATGTTACGCCAGAGATATCTGGCTTGGAGCAACGTTGAAAACAATGGAAGAACAATAAGCCTATTGTTTATAAACAACTGGTGTGGCGTAAAGCTCTGGTGTAGCAAAAACAAACTTTCCACCCAGGCCCCACGCCAAAATCAAAGAATGCAATCTGGGATACTTATTAGTGAATGAATAGATTTGAAAATATATATGGCATGTCTAAATTGACCATGTTACTGGTAAACTCTTAGCCCCTCCTCATTTCTTCTTTAAAAAAACCAGCTCAGAGTCTGAAGTCTGTCTCAAATTAGAGATGTCAAGTGAAATTGTCCACAACATCTAGTTTGAAGACAGACTTTAGTGCTCTCCCTAGAGAAAGGCCATCCATAAAAAGTGCCAACAGGCCAAGTTGGAAAACATGCGTGATTTGGCCTACGCATAGTAGCGAATGAAATAAATTTGAAGCTGCGAGCTGCGAGTGGACTTTGAAAAGCTGCAAGAGACGCAAAATTAACAACAGAACTTTTGTTCTCACATGCGAGAGCTGATTTGACAGAGTTTCATAGCTGCAAGTGAATGCAAGTTTTCCAACCTGGCCCACAGGTAAACAATCCACACGTATCACATTTAATGCATATCATTGTCAAATGCAGACCTTACTGATTTCATGACTTTACCATGCTCCCAGTGGAATCTTTAGTTATTCCAAGCTGTACTGTGCAATGTAAGGATTGCAGTGCCGTTTTACCTGCCATCCTTCTCATTCTTTCATCTTCTGGGACTTTAAAGTTGAAGTTCTGATGTCAACTCCATCTCAAGCAATCATTGGGTGCATTTTCACTGAAAAATTTCAAGCGAAAAATGAAAAAGTTCATGCAAATTGATACTGGAGCATGCACACATCAGTCTCATCAGTCAAAGGATCTCCTCAGTAAAGAAACGGTAATCTCTTCTATGTGCAGAATAAGTTTTCTAGACTGGGTAGTATAGTGCATAATTAGTGGTGGACTGCCAAATATCAAGGAGACAAGAAGCTATTGATTCAGTTATTAAGCATTGTATTCCACACTGTTCACAAAGAAATGGTCTCTGTTCTGTTTTTATATCAGGGATGACAACGCCCCGACACCCCTTTTTGCATGCATCATAAGTGAGTAGAACTACATTGTATGTCTGACCCAGAAGGCAATGAAGACATCTTAGTTTTCCGTGTTGGTATTATGTAATTCTGTCAAATTTCAATGCTGCATGCATTATCACTTGAAACTCATGACTCATACACAGTAAGGGGCCTTTAAATTTTGATTTTCGTATTTTCTAATGTCATAGAGCTGTTAAGATCAAGACTTCCACACCCTCCCCCAAGGCATGATCGAAACAGTCATGTTTCCATTAATGGCCTACTTTGTCACAATCACAGTTTTTTTAGGGCAAGCTCCTCCAAGGCCCAGCCAAATTCAATGTAATGGCAGACTTGATGTAAAATTGACGTAAATATTGCCGTTCTTCTCTGCTTTTTTAATATTTACAGGGCCATTCACTCATGACTTTGCAAAGAAATCACAAATGCAAAAATCACAAAGAGAGACTTTTGCAGGATTTTTTATTTTCTTGACGGCCCAAGGTAAACCCCCCCCCCCCTTAACAACCTAATATCACTGATGAAATATGAAAATCAAAAATTGAGGGCCCCTAATATGATTGTTCTTGATTCACTAATATTGAGAATCATAAAAAGTTATCATTATTCCCTAGGCTGGACAATCAAACAAAGACAGCCATGCCATGCTTGGGCAAAATCGCCAAGTCATTTTCAAAGAAGACATGTATGATGTCATAATGCATGCTCATGTAAATGGTAAAAAGCACAAAGGGTACAAGGGAACGTATGATAAGGTACAGTAAATAGCGGAATGAATGAAGCACCTCACACGAGCCTCTTCCATGTTAATAACCAGGCCCCATTTACATGATACCAGATTTGTGTGTTCTTTGTAAACAGAAGGCCAATCTGATATGAAACCAATTTGATGTGAAATGAAAATAGTATTTTTTGTAAATTAACAGGCCTAAAATGCCAAATTTATAGTCAGTTTTGTCAGGATGGCACATACTTTTCTTCCAAATGTTGCAATAATCCTTAGCAATTTTAGGACCTTTGAATAAGTATGTACTCACGCATGTGTTATTAGGAACCTACTTTGCGAAAACATTTTTGAAAGGTTTCATTTCTCTTCAGTAGATGTTTATTTTGTGAAGAGAAAACTGGTGCCAAGACCTGCAGTAAACTCAATGTGGTCTTGGTGCAAGTCTAGTGAGTAGTGACAAAAACCAGCTGAAAATGATAAAAGGACTGTTTTTTCTTTTATCATTTTCTGAACCTGAATTTGCTGCTGTTAATGATTCAGTGCAGATGCTTCAGAACACCAGATAGGCAAAAATCTTTATTTCTCACTGAGAAATCATTTTGTCATTTTTTAATACCAGAACCTTTCTTTTTTTCATTAAATGTTTCTCAGTTTGAATTTCTGTTCTGCTTTGTTCAGATCAATGAAACATACTGCAGTATTCCAAGGCAAGTTGTTTACAAGTTTGTAGAGCTGTGTGGATTTTGCGTCCTTCACCATGCCTGCTACACTCCAAGTCGTCGCAGAGAAATGATGGCAGATTTTAGCAGTGTCAAGAAAGCAAAGAAAAGAAAGAAAAGAGTTGAATTTCCAGATGAGTTTCTAACAAGATGTCAGGTTAGTAATGCTGCATTTCCTTTCTTTGGAATACCAGGGGTGGCACTAGACTTATGACCTGGAGTCTCTTGTTTCCCTGTGCTCTTTGACTTGATGACCAAGGTTTACCACAGGGATACAAAGGATTCATCGTCACAAGTCTAGGGTGGCACCAGAAATCCTCCTATAGAAGAGCTGGAACTTTTGGCAGTGGGCCTAAAATGGCTAAAAACACAGTTTTCATGAGTTATTTTGCTAAACTTTCTTTTGATGATGATCCAAAATGTCCTCCAACGGGGGTTAAATGCTTCCAACGGGGGGTGTACTGTAACCCCGTAGCCCTCCCCTGTAGCTATGTTTTGGCATCCAAAGCTCTCCATTTTTTATAACTTAGGTGCAATGCGCAGTTTGACGAAAAATCGAAGGACGATTTTGTATTTGCTAATTTTATTGAAATTCCAGGTTAATAATTAACTGATTGGAAAATTCAGGTGTTACGACATTCCAAGTGACAAGATGTTGATAAATGATTAATTTTTAAACGTTTTGAACCAAACTTTATTCATCTTCGGCGAATCTAAGTACGATACGAGGCAAATTTATTAGAAAAGAAAGGGAAATAATTCGAGGTAAAGAAGCGTGAGTTGCATTTCTACGTGAAAGAGGAATCGAGGTCTAAGCCCCGAGTGCATTCGCCTACGCGTAGACCATCATTCCAAAAGAAGAAAGGGTCTACGAAACAATGAGCAAAAGCTTGCTACTACAGTTCCAGATTTCTGGAACTTAATTTATGCAGCCTTTGTTGAGACGCGTTTCACACGTTATTTGAATAGAGGATTTTTAGAATAATTAATTGGGCAGCCGTAGCAAGCTTTATCTCTTTATTTTGTAGACCCTTTATTCTTTGGGATAATGGGTCTGCTCGTAGGCTACGAATGTTTAGAATAGGAACATAATCAAGAAGAACTAAAGGGATTGATGGCGTCTGTTGGGAATTGAGCTCGAATCAGGGAGCTCTACAGTTCAACACTATAGCTATAGCTATAACTCCCTGGTTCGAATCGATCACGTAAATCAAAGGCTTTCATAAATGAGTAACTCGAACTCATTATTGGCTCTGTCCAAAACAGAGAAATCGTTAAACGACGCAGCGTGTCCTGGTTGGTTAATATGGTCCCCAATGGCAAAAGAACTCCCTTTTATTTTGAGACCAACTTTAAAAGCTCCCTAGTGCTTGCTGCATCTAGTAGTCGGATCATGTGATGTTTTTCCATTGTACGAGACATGGCAGCCAGGACACTGAAACTTGTAAACAACGGAAGAGCGCATGGTTATAGGAAAGCGGTAAGCGGTGTTTAAACAGGTGGAGTAAAATTACGTTTGGTTTGTTTAATCCGCCAGCAGAATAAACTTTCTTCTGGGTCACCCAATATACGTGAAACGTTATAAAGTTAAAAACGCAGTTTGGAAGCTAAACTGTTTACCTGAAAATCAATAAAAGATGATTTTGATAAAGATGATGTATCCAGAGTCCAGAAAAGGTCGAACCTTCCTCCGCATGCCATTTTCGTTTGTTAAACCTTCCTCGTTTTATCAAGCCAAAGTAACCAGATTTTTGGAACTGCTTCCCTTGTTCATGATCAGTTGCTGCTGCCAACATAATCCAAATTTCCCTAGGTTTTTTCTAAAAGTTACCAAACCTTCCTCATACCGTATATGACATTAACAAGAAAAACCTTCCTCCGGCTCACAGCTGTGGAGCTGTGACTTTTTCTGAGCTCTGAATCTATCATGTACAGCGCACTGTAAACTCCAGCAGGGGATTCTTATTGCATAATCCAGCTCTCTTCTCATTTCTTTAAAATAGATTCTCACATTTCCAGGTCGACATCATTGATATGACCAAGAGACCAGATGGACAGTTCTCGTACATCGGCCATTTCTTTGACCATCACACGAAATACAACATGTTATTCCCACTGAAATCAAGAGAAGCTATTTACGTTGCTAAGAAATTCTGCCGACACGTTCTTGGGAATTTCGGGCTGCCACGGATCTTACATTCGAACATGGATCGCAATTATGTTGATGACTTAATCCACTGGGTCGTTCAATTTTGGTCCACCGATGTGTCGATTATCAACGGTGATCCTCAAAACAAGAAAGCATTGCCGCTCATTCAACAAAGGCAAAGAACAATCATGATTCTCATTGAAACGATCCGTGCAAGGCAAAATGATTCCAACAGCTGGGCGACATGGCTCCCGGGAATACAATGTAAGTTTCTCTTTCATTTGATCCTTTATACTATTGCCATTGAGTCTGGTTACAAAGGAGGGGGTTGGGTAGACTGATGACATTCGTCTAAGTTTTGCTCCATTGAATTGAATTATTATTTACTGTTGTAGCCATTCTGGAATAGGTATTGTGGGGGTATCATTGGGGGGAATGGAGCGAAGACAAGAACTCATGTAATAAGTCTAGGGGTAGGGCACTCATTTATATTTCCATATGGGGACGTACCCGCTAAACAGGGCATGATTTGCAGGATTCCTACTCCAGGACAGGGTATCATTTTTTTTCATCAGCTCCATGACAGGGTCCATACTTTCGTCATTGACTTCGTAACGTGGTTGTAATCCATTTGCGCTTTACGAGTATGTTTTAAATCATTTGTATGGCAAAGTTTCTGCATTTTCTGATAGATTTCTAACAAATTTCCATGGCAGCCTACAATTTTATTTGAAGAAACTCGAGGACAGGTTATTATTGTCTTTGAAAATTTTACTCCGGGACAGGGTGTTATTTTTGGGAATTGAGCTCCAAGCAGAGTGCTTAATTCTCAGATTTTCCAGCAGCACCTCCCCGTATGTTAGTAGACCGAGTACCCTCGCGGGCGGCCAAATTCCAAATTCCAAATTCTGACTATTCTGCTGGATGCTTTCATTTTATAATTCTCTGCTTGCCACTCAATTTTTGAAACATGATACGTGCCGCCTGCACGCAGCCCCAACTCCTCAAAAGAGAAATCTACTTTTTCTTTGAGGAGGGGTTGAGCTGTGCATCGGCTTTGTTCAGTGTGAATTTTCTCTATTCTAAGGATCTTTGGTGCGTAATGGATTTTTTCACATCAGTTATTCTTCTCTCTGTTGTTTCTTTCCTAGATTCCCTGAATACGAATGAATTCGAGCGCGATCTACCTGCCTCATATGACATTGTTTTCAAAGCTCGGCCAAGATGCTACAGCTATTCGATCGCAAACTCTGAAGTTCAAAAAGAAGAAGAACTCTACAGCACGTCAGATGATGAAGCAGAAATGGCTAACAGTGAATGTGTGGATAGATCAGATGATTTCAATCAAGCAACCTTCGTCACCCCCATGAGTAAAAATACAACGCAAATATTTGATGTCGCTTCCCCTGTGGATATTCTGCCCGCACCTGCAATCGCACCAACAGATGGCATTACACATGTGACTTTGGTACAAAAGTCTGAGACATCTGTACCTCCTGGTGACGTGGTGACAAGTGTTTCCATGGTCCACGAAAATAAACCATTGGCTGTGTTAACATTTCCACCCGATCCTATTCAAAAGGAACAGTGAGGAGAGAAGTAAGGATTTCTTATTTTCCAAATTCATTATTTATGTACGTTCTGTTTTGAAACAACCTGAAAATTTTGTTTTTGAATGCCGTGCTGCTAAAATAGAACATTGAAATGAAAAGTAAATGATGTTAGCATATTCATACCCAATGGAAACAAAAGATCACTGACTGTTTTCAAGGAATTTGCCTTCAGGAGGAAACAAAGTAAAATGTCCACGTCTCGTTGCTAAAACACCATCATCTAATTCAATGAACGAAGCAGAAATTGGGATTAAAGTAGTTAGTCTAGCTAAAGCAGCCCAACACAAAGGCAAATGTAAAATCTAAATATGAAGACAAACAGAAGATACAATCTTTGTATTGATAAAAATTAATGCAATATTGATTTATGTAACACATTTTGATTAAGAACTTAAATAGTATTTTGGGTTATATTTTGTGTTAGTATACAGCTATGATGTTATTGTACAGTCATGATATCGCCATACGATTACGTGATGCCATAAAATATTGTTTACCATATTACTTCAGGATATTATCACTTTGCTGCAATCATAATACCACGATGATGCTTGATAAATTATGTGCTTGATAAATCATGTAAATTTTATGTACCATATTACTTCAGGATATCATCATTTTGAAACAGTAAAAGTAAAGCAATGAGAAGAGGTTCATCCTCATTTTTCTTCAGAAGTCTGTCCAAGCTCACAACTCTCTACAAAACTTGCGGAGAGTATTGCCCGCTCTCTGTCTGGTTTCTTCAAAGGTTCTGCAAATCTTTGCATACACCGTACAGCAATTGCCACTCCTCTTAGATTCATAGGTTGTGCTCTGCTTGTGCTAATTTTTTTGCTAGGGGCAGCTGGCTGTACGGTCTTCGACTACAAGGAGTTAAAAAAACAGAGGAATAATTGACAATCGTTACTGGTGCAAACGTTATTGTATAACACTATTAAATGACAGAAAATATCATTTCGATTAAATAGATATCTCATTTTCCTTTTGATATCTAGTCTAGCTGATGACATCATTTTTTTGCAAATTACCACAATAGTATGAAAGAATATGGATGTTTTTTATTTTGAAAAGGTAACAGTTGTAATAAACTTTACTACAGCTGAGTTTTTTTTTACACTCAAATAAAAACTTACAATGCAAATTTACTAGTTACGTTACTTATAAAATATCTAACTACACTACAAGGGCGATGCCACTGAAGGTGAAGGTAAGGTGAAGCTGCGGTTTTTAGCGCCAAGCGCTGGGATCGCAGAAGTAGAATAGGTCTAATCGAGTCCACGGCCCCTTGTCATGACGCTCAAGTGGTGTGGCTCTACCTGGGATCAAACCCTGTTCGCCTGACTGTTCTGGCTGCAATGTCAGATGGATGCAAAATACTATGACTATTCCGTGGCATCACAACTTGGCCCGGTTGTTCAAAAGTGGTATTAGGCTAATACTGGATTAAGACTATGCAAGTGACTGCAGACTTATGCTTTTAATCCAAGATTAGCGCTAATCGTGGTTTGAACAACCCGGCCATGATGGTATAAAGACAGGTCTGCGTTTTACTCATGAGGAGGAAATTTGATTTTTCTGGAAAGTGTTACAACTAGCCCCGGTCTCCCCTACTGCAAAAAGTACTGGTAGTTACCAGATTAATTTTTTTTTGTATATCAATCTTCTAGTTTGGTCAAAAATGTCAGAAACTAAAAGCAAAACATAATTGTAGACTAGAAGAATAATGGAAGACCCCCAATAATGGCAAGATAACACGGTGTTGATGTAAACATGAGCAAGGAGGAGAATTAGCAGTTGAACCCTGCTGGATGAAAGGCACTCGGGATATAGTGGCCTCGTTTAGGCAATAGACACAACGAAATTCATGATATTCTGTTGAAATAAGGGCAAATATATTATCATTATTACACGTCTTTATCTTGTCAGTTTAATTCTTAATTTCCAACTTGCCAACCTACCTTATCAATTCACTGTTTAGTTTACAAAATGGGTTCTCCATTCGTTAATGATTGTTTTATTAAGAAAATGCGAGGTCAGCTCTGCCGTAGAATTTTCTAGCAACACACTTCTCAGCAGAGGCTCTATTTTGCGGTGGCTATTGTCCCTTGGATTTTCTTTATCAAAATATATCCTGAGTTTCCCAAATGATGCATCAGCGTTTGCAAAGACGTACAGGTATGAATTATGCACCAATGTCAACGAAATACCTATTCTTTTTAAGCAGAAGGCTAACTTAGATGGAGAAATATATTTCTTCAAAATCGGGCATATCATTCTAGAGTTCAGGACAATTTTACTTGGAAGTAATATTTGAAAAGTCTCAAGAAAAGGAGAAAGAATTACAATCCAATTTCGTCCCATGTTCATCTTTTATAAGACGAACATTGCTCAATTATCTTCGAAGGAAATTGAATAAGCAACCCATGTACATTTAGATGTAAGATGTAGATGTAAGATGTGCATTAGTTTCATTCGATTTTGTACAGTAGAGGATGAGGATTAGCATACTTGCTTCCATTTTTTGATGTTGAAGCTTTCGAAAAACGTTATCGAAATGTTTAGTTCTCTTTCCCAAGCAAAGTAACTGCTTGCCTACGAGTAGACCCATTATCGTAGGCTAAGTAACTGGTGACTCTGTAATGATATGACGGGTTGAAGTGAAATAAATTTCTCCGTCTAAGTTAGGCTTTCAGTTACAAAATGATTGGTATTTCATTCAAATCGGCTGACAACTCAGGATATTTTATTTTGGCAAACATTAATCATTTCCAATCATTTGGTAAAATTTATCATTTCAGTACACCCGGCAATTCCTTAATTTTTCACGATCTGTGACTGGAGTTTCTTAATTGGTTTCTTGTAAAGAGGTAATGTGTAATGGAAGGGAGGACTGCTTACCTCTTCGAACCAAGCATGCGTAGTGACATCATTAGCAGTACATCTATCCTCAGTACTCAAAACCAGCATCCTTGAAATCAAATCCTTCGCATTTTCTGACATAGCATCCCAATATGGCGATGGAAACGCGAACTCTCCTTTCAGAATCTTTGAAAATAATTTTCGTGTATTTTCTCCAAAAAACGGAGGGAACTGGCATAACAGTATGTACAGTACGACCCCACATGACCAGACGTCGACAGGGAGACCATAGTTATCCATACGAAGGATTTCTGGAGCTACATAGCTGGGTGATCCGCAAACTTCTGTTAAATATTGTCTCGCATCAACGGCTAATCCAAAATCACATAATTTCACAATTTGTTTCTCTTCTTTTAATGGTGGAAAGATGAGAAAGTTTTCCGGTTTAATGTCTCTNTTGGTTTCTTGTAAAGAGCTAATGTGTAATGGAAGGGAGGACTGCTTACCTCTTCGAACCAAGCATGCGTAGTGACATCATTAGCGGTACATCTATCCTCAGTACTCAAAACCAGCATCCTTGAAATCAAATCCTTCGCATTTTCTGACGTAGCATCCCAATATGGCGATGGAAACGTGAACTCTCCTTTTAGAATCTTTGAAAATAATTTTCTTGTATTTTCTCCAAAAAACGGAGGGAACTGGCATAACAGTATGTACAGTACGACTCCACATGACCAGACGTCGACAGGGAGACCATAGTTATCCATACGAAGGATTTCTGGAGCTACATAGCTGGGTGATCCGCACACTTCTGTTAAATACTGTCTCGCATCAACGGCTAATCCAAAATCACATAATTTCACAATTTGTTTCTCTTCTTTTAATGGTGGAAAGATGAGAAAGTTTTCCGGTTTAATGTCTCTATGTACGATGTTCTTTGAATGTAAATACTGAACAGCTCTTGCAATGTCCAGCATCACAGCTTTAGCGCCAGGCTCTGAGATTTCTTTGTTATTAATGACGAAGTCATAAAGGTCGCCTCGCTACGAGGTAAAATAAGCAGAGCGTTTCAAATTTATAGTGCAAAGATAACCAAAAAATTGACCCAAAATAGTGAAACTTTTGAAAAATTACCAAAATTTGATTATGTTGTCGTTCGTAAAATTTATTGATGACGAGGTCATACAAGTCGCCTCGCTACGAGGTAAAGAAAGAAGAGCGTTTCAAATTTATAGTCCAATGATAATTTGAAGAATACCGGTGACCCAAATTCGCGCTGGCTTAAACGTGTTCCTAAGTTCAGGCATTTTCAGTTAATCAAGAACGGCATGCAGTTTTTATCGGTTGGTAATCTTGGATCCGTTGAAACTCAATGTACGTATCTTTTCAAGCAAACCCCAACTTGGTCCTCTGTAGACCAAAAATCAAAGAGCCTAAATAGTAACAGACCCGAAAAAATTTACCGTACCAACCCAAAAATTAAGGGTAGACCCAACTCGAAAAGTGCCTTGGGTCTGACTTGGACACCCCGTCTACTGC
The DNA here is from genome assembly GCA_004194395.1 of Aurelia aurita complex sp. Pacific. NCBI lineage: Eukaryota > Metazoa > Cnidaria > Scyphozoa > Semaeostomeae > Ulmaridae > Aurelia > Aurelia aurita complex sp. Pacific. The sequence goes on from REGL01000282.1 coordinate 77,396, forward strand.
CACCTCACCTCAGACATTGACTGCCACAGCCATTGACACGCTTGTCCCTCATTTCGCTAACACCTTGCTTTGGAACAAATTTTATCAAGGCATTTTGGTTCTAGATAAGCAAGTAAATAAAGTAAAATATAAGCACTTTGATGCGAATTGAAATAAGCACGACGTTTCGAGCATTGCCCGTTATTGGCTTGATAACGGGCTGTGCTCGAAACGTCGTGCTTATTTCTATTCGCATCAAAGTGCTTATATTTTACTTAATTTACTTGTTTATCATTGTACAATTACACTACACGCAACAAGAAGATTTTTTTCATCATTTTGGTTTTAGCATATTCAAAGCAAAGGGGATTAACAGCAAGGCAAGTTTAGGAGTCACGTAATGTTTAAATCCTGTGGTGTATTTTCACGATTCATTCACAGTTTGTGTTACAAATGATTGATACAACACGACATGTATTTCTGAATTCGAAGCTGTTTGTCGTTAAATTAAAAGCCACTATTTTTCATTTGAAAACCAAAGTTTTGAATGCAAATCCCACAAATTTTCCACTAATCTCCGTCAACTTCGAATTTCGCATTTCAGACCATTTCAGATAACAAATTCATTTATAATTCATCGAGGTTACTTGAAATTTTGGGTTTGGAAAAACGAATCACAGTTTTATGTTGGATGTATACCTTTTAGCAATCAATTTCATTGTATAGCTTTCACCAGCTTGTTTAATTTGAAGATATTCATTCAATTCATGTATTTATTTAGGTATGATGATGATTATGATTGTCAGTAATTTCTTTAGAATGCTGATTGCGTCAAAAAAAATTTGGCTTTTGCTGAAGTCTGCAATTGTGAAATATCAAACAAAATAAACAAATCAGCCAGTCAATCAGTTAATCCATCAATGAAATCAATTATTCAACAGCTGTATTACTGTGTCAAAATATTGAGCGGATAAACTTATTGGGGATAGAGCCAAAAGGTACCAAATATCAAGCTGTAGATAATGAAACCAAGCAAACCATTCCCTTTGTGGGACATACAAAGACTGTGTCCACATGCAAGAATATGTGCACTGCTGCAAACGTGCTTTACCCCTACATTTCCTGCTGCATAAAGAGTACAATGAAGTAAAGATGCCTCACTTATCTCCACTGCACAAATATACTGCATGAAAAGGAGAAGTTCTTTGACAACGCTTTGAAACGCTCAACAACATTTCTGCGTGTTTCAAGCAAAAATGCGTGTCAAGCAATGTTTTGCGACGTGGCCAACCCAAAACAAATCTCGAATGTGCGGCAAACATTGTTTTTCCGTCAGGCGAAGACTTAAAGGAAGTACAGTTAGACCAAAAAGCATACATTGTACCAAAATTAGAAGCGTCTCTCTAGCTATGCACAAGCCTGGTCTATTGCACTTACCTTCTTTATTAGTTAGAGCGGATGGAATTCTACGGCTGAGCCCTGAGCCCTGAGTGGCTGTGTAAAATTCCACTGTTTGGAAACCCTACAAGCTGGAAAATAACTTGGATTCAAAATAGAACAACGAGATGAAGGTAACGACCCCCGGAAAAGAAGTAAAAATGCAAGGAAGCTAACTAACACGGGAGAAGAGCCATTAACGCAATACTGGGGAAAATGAAATGAAGAAACAATTGTGAAATTTAAATAAGAACAAAACTAAAAGAGAAAGCAAGAGGGAGGAGTAGAAATGAAATAGGAAGGAAAGGGAAATTATTAGCATAAAATCGAATCATATCGTAGAAACCATAGAAGATTCTCGATAAAGCGAAAATTCTCTTTACAAAACTTTTGACATAGAGTGGTGTCGCCCATTATGCCCATGTCGTCGCGAAGTTCTGAGTTAGATCCAAAAAGAGCAATTAATGAAAAAACCAAATAGCCAGATTATATCACCAACTAATGGAGAAAAAGATCACAGAGTATTGACTTTTTACGTAAACTCTTTGTACTGATTTTAGAAGATTTTAAAGAAGGGGGTAAAAACATCGTTTTCTTAAAGCGTCGCCCATTATGGCCGCAGGAGAAACAATGAACACTACTCTCCGGTAAAAAGTTTTAATAAGAAAAACAGTTTTAGTTATTGTTCTTTGTTTATCGTTTGGTACTTTAAACACAAAAATATCAATAAGAATTAACCTAAACTTCGAGTTTTGGCAATTGAAATACATGCTTCGAGTTGTTCTAAATCCTGCCTTATCTCTTGTGATTGGATGGATGAGTTTTGGCATTTCTAAAATGAAAATAGACTTAATATAATGCTGCGTTTTTTTGCGTTTCGATGATTTTCCAAGTCAGTAAGTAAGATTTCAACCCAAATTGGTGTTTTTTTTGATAGATTTTGCATTTTAATATTTTGAAGCGATTGGAAACTTCCCTGGTAAACTGATGGGCATAATGGGCGACGAAAATAGCAATTAGCAGCGCCGAGACTTCATAACCTTAAATCTGAATCAGAAGTCACTTTGCTTTGGCTTCATTGTAGATTTCCTCTCAAGAGACA
>REGL01000282.1:96165-129000 GCA_004194395.1 Aurelia aurita complex sp. Pacific
AGCCAAAATTAGAAGCTATCAGGTAATAAAACTCATACTAACCGGTTTTGTAGTGATAAGGAAAATATAAAGCCCTCGGTCTCATTGCACAGACCTCGCAAACTCGGTCTGTACTGTTCAGACCTCGGGCTTTATATTTTCCTGTACAACACAAAACCGGTTAGTATGCGCATAGTATGTATATTATACAATAGTGGACGTGTTCAAATAAATTTTAAGGTTTATGTGACTGAAATTGGCTACTCTGTTCTAAAATTACGAGGGATTTTCTCAAGGAGTCCTTTATTAGCTCTGATTTAGCTGCTGTATTTTTAATCTTGCCTGCTAAAATAAAGTCATGATGTTGATGATGATGAAACCTTAAAACACGTCAACGTCACGACCAAATTTTCCTAATATTTCTGCCTTACAGCAATGACTTCGAAACGCAACGACTTGTATCATTTGTTGGGGAGAATGTCTGGGATTCTTTGATATTTTCGAAGACTTTTTGAAATTTTCAAGATTTTTAGAGATTTTTGAAGATTTTTTGGGAGTTTTCAAGAAAGTGTTCGAAATTTTTGGACTAAGTTGCTCCTCAGTAATAATCACTTCACATTCGAAATAATCACTTCACATTCGAGAGAATCACTTCACATACCCTTCCATTTGTCGATAAAAAACAGAATGAGACGTTGGTTTCACACTTTCATACATCAATTTATGCAGATATGAAAACTTTAATGCATCTTCTTTCATGAAGCTGGTTGGTTCTTTTCCTGGTCGGATTGTTTCATTGTATTCTTTCATCGAGTATCTGCGAAGGCTAGCTGGATTTACTTTGCACTGAAAATTAGAAAGCGGAAATTAAAAGCTAGTTTCAAGGAGTTTTAAGGTCTACGAAAACCTGCATCTGTATTAACTACATTGGTCTTAGCCTCCATTCACAACGTTTTACAAATCTCTTTTTTGAAAGTCTTACTGTTGATTGAAAATAGCGTTAAACCACCACGGGCAATAATGCACCGTTGATGTGGCCTATATTTATGATCAAAATTGTATTCTTATCTATTACTTTGTTTCCTTTCCATAGGATTGCAAAAAAAGCTTTATAATGTTTCTTTTCCTTCGTTATTCTCTCGCCACAGGATTGCATGCCGCCATTATTTACACAGAATTCAAACTGTATTTGACGCGCGAACTGCTATGCATTGACTTGTAAGTTTGAAGTGATACAAATCACTGCGTAGGAGCTCTGGACAAGTGAAATACCGTTGGAAATTTGTAGAATAATGGCGGCATTTAATCCAAGTTGTGTGTGACAACTGACGAGAGAAAAACGAAGGAAAGCAGAAGTATCAAGCTTTTCTCGCAATCCAAGGAAAAAACAACACAAAGAGCAAGAATATAGTTTTGATTCAATTTCAGAACAGCCAATTGTATTCCAGAGTGGTAGAGCATCGAATTCACTCTAGGGGTGAGATTGCAAATTCAGCCTGAGGCTTTATTATTTATCATTATTACCTGACTGAAATTTAAAAACGAGGCAGTTTAAGAGTCCCATCACTCCTATTGGTTAATGGCACATTTCCTGCGGTTTTCTTGTAGCTTTGTACAATACGGTGCAAGGACGTCATTCATAGTCACAGCAACTGAACTTAAAGGGAATGTAAGCATATAAAAGTGGCTCAAGCCACTTCTGGTAAAATTCTAGCCTATCAGATATCAGTATTTCCTGTTGATGTAGATAAATTACCCAAATATGGAGCGGCACGTGTCATAGTATATTGTCTTCGCGCGGCTATTTCTATCGAGGACTTATATATGCTTAGATTCCCTTTAAGCGACATAACAGTAAAAAAACGCTCCTGACTAAATGGTTAAAGTTAGAAGCTATCAGGTTATAAAACTCTTACTAACTGGTTTAAGTTGCACAGGAACATATAAAGACTTCGGGCTTTATATTTCCTGTACAACACAAAACCGGTTATTATGCGCATACTGTTAACTTACCTCTGTGAAGTGCTTGGGATTTTTGACTCGTTGCGAAACAGAGCCTAATTTGCTAATGAGGAAATCTCCTTCAAATATTCTCTTCATATGACTCAGGTCAAATGCACACACGGCTGATCCTCGAAAACTGAGGCTGCAAAAAAGTAATAAACAATATTAAACATAAATAAATTTCTACTTCTAATTGAATGAGATCCAAGGAAAGGATGTTGACTTTATTCTGAATCAAATTGGATTGTTTTGCTGATCAGATGAAATACTACTATACTAGCAATAGTAGTAGTCAGTGGGTGCTGCCAACTGGGTTTAGTCATAAATATTGTTGTCAAAATGTTTACGATTGTGATTATGGTCAATAACAACTTGTTTTAGCAAGGCCTTCGTGTAAGGATCCGAAATCATGTCACTCCCAAAATAGTTACAGTTGCGTGACAAATTGGTTTGTATATTGCCTCGCAATTAAGTCAATTGACGATATGCATATAATACAGTTTCTGCTATGAAGTAATGAGATATTGATATCATATCTCCCCCCAGTGCATGCGCTAGTGTCTATGGTGACCACAATGCTATCATTTGACAGCCAAAATTAGGTCTGAAAAAAATTGTGAAAGCAAACGAACAACAAACAGACACACAAACACACGCACACACACAAACAGCTGGACGGACAGACAGACAGACAGACAAATGTAGAAATCACCTTGATGTTTTGAAGACTCCATAAAACATTTTTGTTTCGTTGCTGTACACCATTTTTTCTATAATTTAGGAGATAAGTTTGATCATTCTATTGCCGTTTAGTTTAAATTTCTAAGAATTCTGAGGTTAGTTTACACTTAAATGGTTAATATTCCAATCCTAAAAATTCAATATTTTTGTTCCTTCAATGCTACTTTTCATTGTGTCGAAAGGATGGTCGAGACTCCAAAGATAAAGAAAAGTGTGGGTAATGGAGTTTCAATTGCTCGGTTCTATATATTTTCCATCTGACATCATTGGTTGTTTTGCATTGAATCATAAGAATTATGATTCTTCAATGAACACACTTTCAACTAGTAACTAAAAGGTCTTTAGGTTTAATATATGTAGCCATCTTACAGCTACAAAATGGCAGCAAATACACCCAAACATAAATATACTCAACAAGAGGATTTTTAGAAAAGCAAACTTTATGATACAATACTTCAATACACAAGGAAATGAAAATACCTAAAACATCAAATTTCATATCTTCAAAGCCAGGCAAGAGGCAATCTAGACGAGCTTTACGAAATGTTGTCCATTGGTTTTCAAGAGTATGCAATGAACCACCATTATCGGTCTGAAAGAAAAAAAGAGGAGATGTAAAATCTGATATAGCCAAAAACCATGAAAGTTTCTACAAAAGTCTACTTACCATCACTATTCTAGAGTTTACACCGTCCCACCACGGGCAATGTGAAGATCAAATGTTGGCCTACCTTAGTTTTCCCTCCTGAAGGCGTATTTTAAAATTAGGCCGAGGAGTAATGGCGGGGAGCTGCATCGCTTGCAGTGTGCCTTGACAATTTCGATAATACGAGAGCAGATGAATACAGAAGAAGAACAAACATGATGCTTTCAACAGCTAAGCATGCTTTAGTCAGCAAAGGACAGGAGGTATGTTATGTTGCGAAGGTTGTTGATTATTGGGCATTAGGCCATAAAGGCTGACATTTGACCTTCATGTCGTCCGTGGTCCCACAAGATACTTTCTGTTTAGGTGCATTCACTAACGTCTGACCACATTGAATAGCTCATAGTTTTTTTCTTGGCCTAAATTGAGGAACTATTTCCATGGGAATGGATGGCAGACAATACTGTAACGCCGTAGAAAATTTACTTGACCCGCTTTAAGAGCACATCTAAATGTAACGCGTGTTTTCAGCTTTGGACAAACATCAAGACATTCTGGCTCTAATATGAAAGTGAGAATTGAGCCATAAAAGAATATATAGTCTACCTTCAAAAGGATGTCACGTAAAAAATGTCCGCGAACAAAAACAACTGAAGTGTTTTCGACCAGTAATTTTGCAATATCGCGAATCTCAGTTGACTTTTAATTTGAGAAAAGATGATAAGTCAGGCTTACCTGGCACACCCTAACAACAGTTGCATGACGCTTCTACAAATAAATTAACAAATGAATTTACTTTCTATCAAATCTTCAAATCTAACGTCATTTACAGTGCCTAAAACAAAACCTGAACTTGAAAGAGAAGACAGCATAATCGGTTTACATTTGCGAAAGAAAATTTTCAGTGAAATAATAACAGAAAACGGGGAGAGTGTAGTGTACCCTAGTGTAGCAAAGGGTGTGCAAGCTACGTTGGATTATCAAGTTTCCTTTTGTGGAAATTTAGCTTCGAACGAAAAGAAACTAATATCTAAAGAAGGATGGGGATGGAATATTGTTAACTTGTCAGGAAGGAAAATCATTTTATCAGCTTACCCGTGATCTTTCCATCGCTATTTCATTGAAAAATATAAAGACACTTGGATAAACTGTGATGCTTGCTTTGAATTCAGGAGCTAAAATCAAAATCAGCAAACAAATTTAAGTTTGAACTCAAGTAGACTTGCCCCAAGTCTGTTTTGTCAACTGTAATAAGTCTACCGGAAAGTATATTACAAAACACTTGAAAGTATATTACAAAACACTTTTCCCTTCAATTTTTTTTGACGAAATTTTTTTTGACGAAATAGACTTGGAGCAAGTCTAGAACTCAAGGGGAGAAATATGGGATGCTTTAACGATAATCATGATACGCCACTCACACTGACATAGTTAAACAAGCTTTATCACACAGAATTAAACGGGCTCAGACTGCATGGCAACCAATCAGATAAATCCGATTTGTTGGATTGACCAATTAGAACGCAACACTTGAAAACCTGGTATAGTTAAGTTGACTTAATTCGCTCTTTGGGAACATTCTTTCAGGTCTCTTATAAACATTGCATAGGTATGAGAGAAATGAAGTTTTCCCTTGTAGAATTATCTGTTTTCTCAAATGCGTACGTTTTCTTATAGTCTTTTATGATTTAGAAACAACGATGTGATACGACAAAAACAAAATTTTTAAAAAAGAGTTGCAGTAAATTGTTTACTGGCTGCCAAAGACTGCAGGCGAATACTGTGTATGGCATGCTGTGGTTTTTGCGTTCTGGTGTTTACATCCCTTACCAAATAAATATTTATCATTTTTATGACCTCTAAATCCCATTCCATCAGACTGTTTACTTTTGATATTAGTGCTTAAATCCCACATCATCAACATGTACACAAAATGTTTGCTTCATTATTCATCACTGCTTACGTACAGATAGCCTTCTTGCTTCTTTGAGAAACCCTGGGTAAACTAGTGGGAGGTAAAGCAATTAGGTCGTAATCCATATCCTGATGCCCTCTAATTGTTAGCCAGATTAAGTCAGTACATTTAAATATGATTTCTTAATCTCTGCGCTTTACTTCTTTGCTTCTTGGTATGGTTTTATCAGGGAAAAAGATCTTAGGAAAGCAGGATATCTACTTTATTGCCGTTAGGTAATGGAAATCGGTAACGGAAAGGAGAGGAAAACAACTTTTTTCAGCAGGTAGTTACATCACAGGTAGCGGGGCAAATTGGTGTAAAATCAATGCAAATACCTCTCTTTCTTGTTTCAATTCGTCTTATCATGGAAATTAGTGTAAGTCAATACAAATATCTCTCTTTCTTGTTTCAATTCGTCTTATCATGGAAATTAGTGTAAGTCAATACAAATATCTCTCTTTCTTGTTTCAATTCGTCTTATCATGGAAATTAGTGTAAGTCAATACAAATATCTCTCTTTCTTGTTTCAATTCGTCTTATCATGGAAATTAGTGTAAGTCAATACAAATATCTCTCTTTCTTGTTTCAATTCGTCTTATCATGGAAATTAGTGTAAGTCAATACAAATATCTCTCTTTCTTGTTTCAATTCGTCTTATCATGGAAATTAGTGTAAGTCAATACAAATATCTCTCTTTCTTGTTTCAATTCGTCTTATCATGGAAATTAGTGTAAGTCAATACAAATATCTCTCTTTCTTGTTTCAATTCGTCTTATCATGGAAATTAGTGTAAGTCAATACAAATATCTCTCTTTCTTGTTTCAATTCGTCTTATCATGGAAATTAGTGTAAGTCAATACAAATATCTCTCTTTCTTGTTTCAATTCGTCTTATCATGGAAATTAGTGTAAGTCAATACAAATATCTCTCTTTCTTGTTTCAATTCGTCTTATCATGGAAATTAGTGTAAGTCAATACAAATATCTCTCTTTCTTGTTTCAATTCGTCTTATCATGGAAATTAGTGTAAGTCAATACAAATATCTCTCTTTCTTGTTTCAATTCGTCTTATCATGGAAATTAGTGTAAGTCAATACAAATATCTCTCTTTCTTGTTTCAATTCGTCTTATCATGGAAATTAGTGTAAGTCAATACAAATATCTCTCTTTCTTGTTTCAATTCGTCTTATCATGGAAATTAGTGTAAGTCAATACAAATATCTCTCTTTCTTGTTTCAATTCGTCTTATCATGGAAATTAGTGTAAGTCAATACAAATATCTCTCTTTCTTGTTTCAATTCGTCTTATCATGGAAATTAGTGTAAGTCAATACAAATATCTCTCTTTCTTGTTTCAATTCGTCTTATCATGGAAATTAGTGTAAGTCAATACAAATATCTCTCTTTCTTGTTTCAATTCGTCTTATCATGGAAATTAGTGTAAGTCAATACAAATATCTCTCTTTCTTGTTTCAATTCGTCTTATCATGGAAATTAGTGTAAGTCAATACAAATATCTCTCTTTCTTGTTTCAATTCGTCTTATCATGGAAATTAGTGTAAGTCAATACAAATATCTCTCTTTCTTGCTTCAATTTCTGCCAAAAGTTCATCTACCATCACAAATTTTTTTCGGAGGCTGGAACTAGTTGTAAGCAAGAAATTGCGGTTGGCCTACTGTTTGTGATGGCAGATGAACTTGGCAGAAATTGAAACAAGAAAGAGAGGTATTTGTGTTGATTTTAAACCAATTTCCCCCGCTGTGGTCACATCTTCAAGATACTCATTTTCATTTCATTTTTTATTATTTAGCCACGGTGCGGTAACCGCATCAGTCTGCAGAGACTGCTTTGCAGGGGACCATGCAAAAATACCACAAAATCAAAAACCTAATTTACAAATTTAGTTATCTAATTAATCTCACAATGAACCCTCTACAATTTCTTTTCAGCCTCTTTTTGAAGGGAGGGCGCATGTTTGACATCTAAGCTTAATTGGCTCCAAATCTTAGGCCACGAAATGAAATATGCTTCTGCCCATTTGATGTTTTGATAAGAGGAACACGCAAGTCAGTTTCAGTGTGCTAGGTCTCGGTGTATTATGGGCGGAGTTCACTCGGAAAGATATCCAGGCGCAAGCCTATTTGTTGATTTGTACATAACAGTCACTGTTTCATTTTGAATGATTTTGAATAAAGAAGCGAAGGCGTGTGTAGGTGTTCTCATACATATATACACATAGATACATTTTTATTTGATAACGCAGGTTAATATTGGCTACAATACTGTAGATGTGGACCTGTATTCTTCACTCTTTCTATATAGATCATTATAAATCACCTGATTTAACTCAATCAACTATCTTTCAACCGAATAACCAACACAAGAAAAACCCATATCTCTTATCAAAACTGCCTTACTCCAGAGAAGTAAAAAGCTTAGCCTCCCATTCTCTCAATCTCTCCAAACGTTTGACCCCACATACAACTCTAAGTCATAACGGTGCTTCTTTGTACAAGCATCTCGAAACCGATAAAAGGGTCCCCAGGGGATTGGGGCATGGATTAAGATCGCAAAAAGGAAGATGTTTGTTGATACTGAGAATCAGTAGGGTGCTTCTAAAAGGTAGTTAAAGAAAAGTTTCAGACTGAAAAGATCTTATTGAGTACTGGTAAAACTCTAAATAAAGCCATATTCTTGTAACTCAATCTCTTAAACCGTTTTAAATATATTTGCAATAACATAAACGATGTAAGGATGATCCGTACTTTCCACATTTCACACTACACATTCCTAATTCTTCTTAAAAGCATCAAACGCTTATCAAGGCCTCCTCGCTTGCATATATAGAAGAATTAGGGGTTTAAGAAAATTTAATGCAGGCTTATAGCAAAATGACATTTCAGCAAGTTCAGGAAAAATGGAAGGAAGAGATGCCAGTCTAGCTGAATGCGTTACTCTGCTTCATTCAACATGTTCAAATATGGGCAGAGTACTAGACTAATGAATGAATGGACGAACGAACGAACAAACGAATGAATGAATGGATAGATGGATGAATAGGGGTATAGTAATGAATGGAAAATGATAGATCGTGGAATTTGCAATGTCAAAGAGTTTTTTCCAACAATTGTAGCATGGGAAATCTAAAGCCTCAGGGGGTAATTTTCAAAGAATTGATACACACGTTTCAGCCTCATCTGATGCTGAAGAGGCTGAAACCCAAGAAAACCCCATGGGAATCATTCAGCTTCAAAGCTCATAAGAATCATTCAGGAATCATTCATAGGAATCATTCATAGGAATCATTCAGCTTTTAAGAATCACTTGACTAAGAAGAGGATAAAGGTCGTGACCTGACGCCCTCTTGACCTCCTGGCGTGGAAAAGGCCAAACAACTGGATTCACAAATAATAAGCTTTGAATGATAAAGCTATTTAGAGAGCGATTGAAGCGAAAGGTATGGCTGCATACGGCGGATTATTACATCTTGATAATAGATTTTAAGCTGCAAATTATTGTCTTGATTAATGAAATTACCTTTGAATAAATCAGTTTTCTTGAGCAATTTGAACGGCTTTACATAACAGGGTTGGTAAATGTAAATATTTTGCTGCAATACAATAGCTTAATTTGGCCTTCAGGTGGGGTGCAACTAATGCTATAACCCGATGCCATCCTATTTCATGGAGAGCCTTTTAACTCAGCTGGTAGTCACGAGTTTACTTGTTGTGATTTGTGATAAAATGCACGGACGTAGAGGAACAGTACGTTGCATGCGGAACCACGATAATGTAAGTGATTCCTAAAAATGGCCTATGTTCGCCTAATCACAACGCAAAACGAGCCGGCCTAATCACACAGAGCGTGGCCTCATGATAACGTAGAGAGGTCTGGTACAGAGTCCTTCGCAGTGGTACTCGGACGTTTTCGGATGGGATACTTCAGCCTAACTACAACAGAAACAATAGTAAAAGAGATACTGTATTTACGCAGTCTCTCATAAGTACAGTCTGTTCGTAACGTAACTTACCATTTAGGCTAACTCTGTCTCGTTGTGTTACTATCATTTCCCAAGATGGTTTCTTGTTCTCCAAATATGAACTACTGATTACTGCATATCGTGCGTTTCTGTCTTGGTATGTACCAGATACCAATTCATCAAACCCTGAAATGCAAAGAAATTCCTTAATTTTCTTCTCACAGGGGGTACCTGCGTGTGGGGTTTATTATGAGTATAGTCTGTCTCAAATAAGATGACTAGCGAAAATGCTCGCGAATAAAACCAATCGAAGCGTTTTCATGGGCAATTTTGCGTTATCGCGAATCTCATTAGAGATCTTATTTGAGACAGACTTCAGTATGATGTACTGTGATTAACATTACCCTGAAGTCGTCGTTTCATTATGCACGATTTTCAAGCATCCTTTTTCAGCAATAATATCGTAATAATAAAGCAAAGCAATAGTGTACCCGTGCCCTCGACATGTTATGTGTCTCTTCCGCAAGCACTGCATTTTGCTTCTACTGGATTGTATTCCAAATCGTAAAAGAATGCTAAAGCATTTGCCCAACATTGTGATCGGGCGTGGTTATTTTCTGAGCTCCAATGGCTGTTCAGATGGTTGTAAATTCGTTGGTTGTAAATTTGCCCAATGCAATAGATTATACCAAAAATGCAATAAAAGGGTCGCTCTCAACATTTATCGTTTTGAACAATTCACGAAAATAGTTCAGTGTTTCTGTGGCAGGTTTAATGGACCTAAGAAAGTGTCCTCCATATGGTACAATATACAGTAGGGGACATCATACTCACTAGATATGGATGCAACAGGTGTGAAGTTAACTTTTGGTGAGCATTTGTTTCTACCATTTTGATTTCCAAGCAAAACTACGCCAGGGTCATCCAACTAAAAAATAAACAATGTCTATTTATATGGAACGGAAGATGAACACAGCACGCATCTTTATTAGAAACTAAGAATCAGGGCCAGTACTGAAAGTTTCTTAAAATTATCAGAGCTGTGCCCTCCTGTGCCTTTCCAATGTTTAGACATTACTCGAATACTTTCCGAGTAAGATGATACAGTGAGTGAGAATAAAGAAAAACATCCAAGAGTTTCTTAATTTTTTGGCGCTCTGAGAGTCTGAGTTTCTTGTACGCGGTTTCTTATATAAAAATACGTGTAGCGGTCACACTATATTAGTCAGCAGTAGTCTAGACGTACTTTTTTTTATAAAAAACTGCTTATGAGAAAGTGTAGGCTCAGTTTTTTAGAAATTAAGAAACCCTGCTACCTGGATTTAAAAAGCTAAGAAACTTTCATAATTTGCAACTTCAATTTTCCCAAGTCACTGAAGAATATTTGAGCATTGAACAGTATTGACAAATGTTTTGACCATTTCTATGGTTTTGACATTGTTTTGAGTATGAAATACGACATAAGTATACTTTCATGATTGACAAGTCATCAAAGGAGCCGGTCTCTCTTTCAAAATTATGTGTTTAAGTTTGGTAGAGGATGCATTGATTGAAACTGCGTAAAATGACGTAGAAATATTCCTAGTTGAACCCCATAGATCTGTGTCGCAACGACAGTAAAAAATTCTCCATTTATTAGAAACAAATCATTCAAACAATTTTCAATTTCAAAACTTGTTTTTATCCAACTCCACAATCCTATTTAGAAAAACAGTAACATAAAAACAGTAAACAAAGCAAGAAAAAGATTTGTGTTTAACCTTATCGTTTCGTATCGACACAAGCTAAAGAAATGGGGCCTGGGAAAATCTTTCGACGCTATAATTTGACCGGTTGCTTTCTTTTGAGTTTCAATCACAGCAAAAACATTCGGTTTCACAACAAAAGAAAATCGTAGCTGGATATAAGTGGAGAAAATAAAGTAATAAAAAGAAATTGATTCCACGGCGGGAAGGGTGATTAATCTTATCAAAACGGTCAAATCTTTCTCGCCAAGAAGTCAAGAAAACATCTAGGGTGTTCCAATTAAAATCTCTAAAACACACTAATCAATTTAAAAACATGAAATCTTGAATAATATTAATCGGGAAAACGTTAAATTTTTGAGAAAGTACAAAACAACTTTATATTTTTGGATTCATTAAAACATTGATTTTTCCCACAACTATTTTCATTGTGAAGGAAACATCGAGGGTGTTTCAATAAATTTCTCTAAAACAAACTGACGAATTTGAAAACGACAAATCTTAAAAACAGTAATCCGAAAAACGTCAAACCATTGAGAAAGGATATCAATAATTCTACTTTCGTATTTTGCATTACAGACATGGATTTTTCTCGCAGATTTTTTCATCGAAGCGTTCGTTTCGTACAAGGCCAAACCAAATCAACTTAACATGAATATCTCTACAAATTTGTCCCAGTTGCAGAAACACTTGCGTTTTTTTAATTAAATAAACATTGAAGAGTGACTCATCAACAATATTTTGTTCGTTACACAACTGTTTACTTCCATGTTTACCTTGCTTACTCCTTTGTGATTTAAGAGCTACGGTTGAGTAAAAAAAACAATCCCCATTTCAAAGGCCACTTTCAAGCCGATGATATTGACAAATGCATTATTTGATGTTGGACATGTTAAAATCCATTTAAAAATTTATTTGACTGAAATCGACTTCTCCGTTCTGAAATTATGAGGGATTCTCTCAAGAAAGCCCCTCCAAGAAAATTCAAAAATAGGCCTAAAATCACGGCCAAATTTTTGTGCCTTACGGCAATGACTTGATATACAGTCTTCATTATTCGTCTGGGTGCCTTGTTTATCTGTATTCTAGTTATAAATAACATCCGCTGAATTCTAGCTAAAAATTGAAATGTGTTTTACTTTTCTCTTGAGTTGTTTAAAAAATATCAGAGAGTGACACAAGATTATTTCTTCAGGTTTGCGCACATACGAAGAAAAGTCTCAGTACTGCATACAAATTAAATGTTTTTATTTGGAAAACAGCGAACAAGGCAATTTCTTTGTTTCTAGTTTGTTTTGGTACAGATCACGATATTACTGAATGGACATTTATATTTGAGAAGTCAATCCAAGTACTCGGGTCAGTAGAATAGAATCAAAACATACAATTCCCTTCAAATACAGTCCTCTTGGGTCAACAAAATAGAATCATAGAATACAATTCCAGTCAAATATAGTTCTCTTGATATTTCAACAAAAACTGCCTTAGACAAGAAGAACAGAAATTCAGACTGCTTGTTTTGTAGTTAAAATATTTCAGAACTGTTAGGTTTATGGCAACACAGTGGTGCAGGATGTTGCGTTTTCCAAAAAGCAGATTCCAAAAAAACAATATTTTACTGTTCGATTTTGGTGCTAATTTGCTTCTGTAGAACACAACAACATTTTATTCAACAGCAAACATTAGAACTCCAATTTAGATATTACGAATGGCAAAGTAAGACATCTTAAAACGAAATAATAGATTTTAAAATTACCTAATAGGGCAGACCATCTAAGTCACGTACTAAATTTATCAATTAAAAAGATATAAAATGTAGGTTTACTGAAAAAATAGATATAATCCTTTTAAGTAAATTTCATGTGAAATTTCGTTTTTAGCCATCGTGAAGTCTCATTGGAACTGTCAATTCTAAAGCTCTTGTTTCCTGATTAAGTTATAATGAACTCTGATTTTCAATGAGTAGAAATTTCAGCATTTTTTGGAAAATATTTCTCTAATAACGCACCAACATAACCTTATATTTGCCGATTTTTCAGGATTTGCTATATGGCATTTACATATCATATTTTTGTCCATGTTGAAAACATATCATTCCTCATGAACCGTTTTGTGAAAATTGCCACAAAAGACATTTGAATTTTAAAGAACCACCAAAATGTTTGTTTTTCACGTCACATGTTCCTTTTTTTGTGCAAACCTTAGACACGACGTTAAAGGGAATAGACATAGTTAAAAGCTGGCCCGGGCCAAGTTAAAGATATAATCTATTGTATTCAACAACTTAGACCCCTGCCGTTTTATTGTGTGGCGAAGAAAACAATGGGTTTGTGGGCGTTTCTTCAGCCTATTTATAGCAGCTTGTCGCTATAGCTATGTCTATTCCCTTTAAGACAGACAGACTTTGATAAAACATGTTGAGAGCAACGTCTTATCTCTACTTTAAAGCCCATATTACATAAAACGTTTATTTCAATGCTCATGCGCCGGCATAAGGCGTCACAATTTTCAAACTGAATGTAAATAGACATTGATCAGTTAATATGATCATATTAAAAAGCAGAAGAAAAAAGTAACATTGAAAAATGCGATATCTTTGAGAGATACAACAAGCAAACAAACAAACAACCGAATATATATACACTATATGTTACTGTTATGTCGCTTCGGTTTATTGTTACCCTGGGTACCAGACTCTCTAACATAAAAACTTTATGTTAGAGAGGCTGGCACCCAGGGTAGTTTATTGTAAATCTCACAGGCCTACAATCTTGGACAAAATATATCCGGACTGTATATTATCACAACAATTCCAATTTTAACACCCAATTTCCCCCCTCCCCCCACCTATCAATGTTGGTCTGACATGAGATTTTGGTGGAAAGGTTTCTGCTCCCATTAAGCCTGAAATTCGACGTCAATAACAACATTGATCTTGGGGGGAGGGGGGGGGGATTGAAAGGTCCGGCAGAAGTCCAGTAATTTATGTCCAAGATTGTAAATAAGTTACTGTGGCGACAAAACGCGTCATGTAGGAAGTAATTGGAGCAAAATGTACTGGACTTACCTTTGTGATATTGTAAACAGGGTTAAGTGCATTTGTCCCACAAATAACCAGCTTCTTGTCAAATGGTTTGATAATTTGTATATGATTTTGGCAATCATCCTGTTGGAATAATAGAGATAGGATTCATTTTAGGTAGTTTTTCTTATGCAGAGCAGAGGTATATTCCGGGTGGTGAGTCAAAAGATTGTCAGGCGTTTGACAAACTGTATAATTACAACTAATCCGCTAATATTGTCGCACTATATGCCGTTTATAATGAAAAGGCTAAATCAGATGACAAAATTCATTTCCCTGAAGTAGCTTATTTCGTTCTAGAGTTATCCGCAATTTTTGTTATGGAGCTGTTTTGAAAATGCTGGGTTAACAGAAATGTTGATTAAACGTTCTCACGTTTTCAGCTTATGTCGGAGTAGTAACAACAAGCACAAATAGCCCGAAAAAGCCGAGAAAATAAATGATAAAAATATGTCCTTCGCGTCTGTATATGCAACTGCCATCCCCTTAAAACTGAAGACATGCGAAATTTGGTTTTGAATACAATTTTAGAAGAAAGAACACAAGTATAACATGAACAGACATGTGAAATTTGGTTTTAAATACAATTTTAGAAGAAAGAACACAAGTATAACATGAACGAAATAACAAGCTACAAAAGAGCTGTAAACTGCAAAACCCCATGAAAAGCCCATGAAAATAATATTTAATATCATTGTAACTATATTTCTTTTCGTAGCTTAAATTTTTTAACAGGTCAGTTTGAAAACTAGATATTATTCTGAAACTTGTTCAACCTGTATAAATATTTTAGATGAAGAAATGATGAAAGCTCAAACTATTTTATTGAGTCTGCGAATTTTGCTTTTACGATTAAAACATCCGACAAACGCCTCAGGAAAAATGAAACGATGCTATTTTCTCGTTCTGGCAACAAACAAGAATAAGAACATGAAATTCTTATCAAACAATGAAAATTTTTAGCACAGGAGTAAATTTGATCTCGACAATGGAAAACTACCCCCCGTAGATATCTTAATCTGTCTCAATGTCTCAATACATGATATCCAGTCGATATGAGACAATATACCAGATCTGTCATCTAAGCTGGATGCAATACTCTTTTACCACCAGACAGAATAGTCGTGTAGCAACATCATTAATTTCTTCACGAAAAATTCCAAAATTGATAACTTGAAAATGAAAACTTGAATAATAATTTGGTGTAACAGGTTGATCATTTATTGGTATTTGAGTGTTGTTTGTTGGTTTCACAGCTTGCAATTTCATTCATAGACGCCAGAAAAAGTCATTCATAGACACCAGAAAAGCGAATAACAAGAATTCATCCAACGTTCTTATATTGTCGCAAGCTGCGGGAAGTCGTTTATAGGAAAAGTTAAGAACCTAAAAACAAATCGGATTTACTGCAAAGCTTTAGTTTGCTCCCACTTTGCTATGTAAGAACTCATCACCATCATTATTATTCAAAGTTGGTTTTAACCTTGTACAAGGTACTAATTAATTCCAACTACAAAAGTAAATATTTAAAAGAAAAAAATTTAATGCACAACGATAAGTACACGTATTTTTTTATAAGAAACTCAACTCACAGATCGCCAAAAAATTAAGAAACTCCAGTCCTGGCAAAATATAAGTTAGGAAGGAAATCCTTATCATATCTTTACTTTACTTTCATTTATTTCCTCTATCATGTTACTCGTAAGGTACTTGAGTAATGTCTAAACATTGGAAAGGTTTAAAAACCTTGTTTGAAATGTTCACGACCCGTTCACGAGGGCACAGGTAGTCAACATGAAGATTGTTATGGAAACCCTAAGAAACTCTTAAGAAACTCTGAGTACTCAAAATCTGATAATTTTAAGAAACTTTCAGTACTGGGCCAAATTCTTAGTTTAAAAAAAAAATACGTGTATGTAACGCTACGTACATAATCTGCATAGGTGCACTTGTCACCAGTCCATCATTTTACTTCATTTTTAAATGCTTAATCTTTAAAGAGATGGACTTTGCTTAATTCTGTCACTAAGTGTTCCAGCTGAAAGATAGTGACGCTGAGCCAAAGACTAAAGACAAGATAAACGTCTGATGCTTAGTTTTAGCAATAATACCAATAAACTATTTGACTTTCACAAAAATAAAGTAGCTCAAAGAAATCACTGATAATGCAACGCTACAGTATCCAGGAACTCCAAGAACTAAACTGATTGAGAAGTTTTGAAGAAATGAAGAAATATTTCAGAAAAGACTGGCTGACATTAAAAAGCCATTGTTATCAAGGGTCCTTTGTGTATACACTGCGATTTCGGACTGTCTGGAATCGAATTTCACCTGAAAGGAGACTATAGATCCACGGTGCAGTAGTTCAACTGATAGAACGGTCAAACTAAACTAAAGCTTTTTTATCAAATCAACTACTGCAGTGTGGATCCATATGGTTTCCCCTTAGGCCAAGTTTGATGTTCAGACTGTAAGAAATTTCAGCATGCCCGCAAAGGACCCTGGGTGACAATGGCTCTTTAAAGTCAATGAAGGGATATCTAGCGATCTTGTCCAAAAAGAGAACAGACAAGACCACGTACAACCTATTGTCTCATTGTTTGATAATCCGTTGGGAACAATGCCTCCATTATCATGCAAATTATAGAAGTGGCGTAGGCAAATTTTAACTTCTTTTACTCTCTTTTATGCAGGTTTCAACTTCGGTGATGATTTTTACTCGTGAACAGTATTTACAAAAATTGCATTACTAAGCAATTGTTGCTTTTGTTGTTCAGCATATTTCCCCTGTTATGAACAACGCTGTAACCAAAGTCTGAAAGTATTACGTTTTTTATTCTCGCCATGTTTAAAGATAGCATTCTCATTTATTTTGCACAAAAACAGTCGAAACAGAGACAAAACAAAAAGGGGCCTAACACAAACTGTGTAAATTCAAAGCGAGATTAATTGTTTTGACTAATAAGCTACAAAAGGCATTGCTCAGTGTGGTTTCGGTTCATCTCAAAAATATGTTTCTTTTTACTATTATCGTTTCGCCAGTGAGTTTAAAGTACAATTTGCTGGGAAGAAATACATACTTTCTGCCTGAAATGGCACAGTATTGAGCATAGTGGCTGTAGATTATGATATCTTAGTACCCTAAACCTGAAAAATTCGAAGACTTTCAACTTTTAAATTGTTAAGATTTTGGGCGTATGGAAATAGTGGGGTCCTGCTTGATCTTCAAAATTTTTAAAGTTACGAAACAAACAACCTACTTAAGACACTGCGTATGAACTACTTTGAAACACTACAAAGACCATACCAAATGGAAAAAGATTATGACCACCCCGTCGCCATCACAAGAAGAACAAAGAAGAGCAAAATTACAACTAAATCTACAACTACGAAAAGCTACACAAATGATTTTTACAGATGAATTTAAGCCGGTTTCACACTGGATGTCAGACTAGCTTTGGGCTTGCCCCACAAGTTTATCTATTTCTTTCCGTCTTACAGTTCCCTTTTCGCCAGTTCCTGGATCTGCTATTCCAACATTCCGTCAAGACACAAAGGGGAGAGAGCTCTCTTGACGGAATGTTGGAATGGCGGATCCAGGAACTACCGAAAAGGGGACAACGGTAAGACGGACTGAAAAGATTAACTTTGGCAACTGTAGAATAGGCAATGATAATGAACTATCAAATCTCTAGCCAAGAGAACAACAACGACAAAGATTCAAAGGTTACGTGGGGCATGGGCGAGAGAAAAGCAGAAAGATTCAAAACCATTCAAGAAATAAATGCATCATTTCTAGTAATTGTTTTAGATAGAGTACCAGTTGTCCACAAGTGTTTCTCGCCTGTATCCAGATATTTATGGAATAATCCCCATTCCTCACGTTTAAACTCAAACTTTGATACATTCGTATTTCTCATTTGTTAAAGATACCCTGAGTTTTAACTGGTAATGCTCAAATTATGGTATGTTCACTTTATTGATATTGATCTATACTATATATTCTATGATTATGTTCACTTTATTGATATATACTACCAGCTTCTCTAATCCATGATAAGTGGGGAAGTTCCCTGGTATCAAAGGTTTAAAATAAGAGAAAATTGCGAAAGAAAACGCATGCAGTGTCATTTCATAAAAAAATTTGCGGACTAATTCATAGCTGTATGGGGTAGGAGCAGATTAGGTGACACACAGCGGGTGATACAAACTACATAATTTTCCAACAAAATGCGCAGATAAGTCCGTTGTTTTCTATTAAAAATGGGAGATCATTGAGACGCCCTTTCCAAGAAATGAAGATTAGTCGGAAGAATTGTCCTCAAAATGAATGTGTCTTACCATGCTTCGACCTGTGTCCAGACATCTTTGTGTACTGCTGGCGATATTCCAGAAAATACTCTACGAAAGAATAAGCGATAATGAAAAACGAAAAGCAGTTCATCCAGCATTCCTTTGCACGTGCCATCTCTTGGTTTTCCTTTGTTGTCGCTATTTTCATGGGCCATGAAATTGGCGGCAAAAAAGGCCAACCAAGAGATAGATGGCATGCTGGATGAAGCGTGCAAGGCATGCTGGATGAAACAGACCCTTTAAAATTGGATGGTAAAAGTCAGAGCCCTTATTGGATATCAATATTGCTTCTTTTCCAAAGGAGAAGTTTTTTAAGTCATTCACTTTGAATGTGTCTTTGTTCACGATTGGCTTGATAACGGGCTATGCTCGAAACGTCTTGCNGGTTTAAAATAAGAGAAAATTGCGAAGGAAAACGCATGCAGTGTCATTTCATAAAAAATTTGCGGACTAATTCATAGCTGTTTGGGGGTAGGAGCAGATAAGGTGACACACAGCGGGTGATACAAAATACACAATTTTCCAAAAAATGTGCAGATAAGTCCGTTGTTTTCTATAAAAATGGGAGATCATTGAGACGCCCTTTCCAAGAAATGAAGATTAGTCGGAAGAATTGTCCTCAAAATGAATGTGTCTTACCATGCTTCGACCTGTGTCCAGACATCTTTGTGTACTGCTGGCGATATTCCAGAAAATGCTCTACGAAAGAATAAGCGATAATGAAAAACAAACGAAAAGCAGTATCTTCACAAAACTTTAAAGGGTCTGTTTCATCCAGCATTCCTTGTCTCTTAGTTTTTCTTTGTTGTCGCCATTTTCATGGGCTATGAAATTGGCGGCAACAAAGGCCAAGCAATAGATGTACGTATCTACTGTCACGTATCTGATTGGGCGCAACAAATTCAGAGCTTAACACAAGGGATTGCTTTGTGAATCTGTGCATTTGAAAAAGGAGGGAAAATCGTTCTCACTTTACATGATCGTAGAAAGTCAGTAGGATCATCAGCCATTCAAATTTCCTTTTCTTTGTATTGTCATTATTATCCAATCAAATGCGTGATAGACTGCCTTTAATGTTCGTTGGTATCATATTCCAAATGGGCCCCTGTACTGAATACTGTTCCTCCTTCTTTCTTTCTTGCTTCCTCCTTCTTTCTTTCTTGCATCTTAGTACTTTGAATTTGAAAGGGTCCCGTACTGCATAGTTTTACTGTAGATTTTTCTCAAATAGGTCTTGAAGTGATTGAAAATTAGATTTGGCCTAAGCGGAAACCATGGATCCACTCCACACTGCAGTTGTGGAACAGTTGAACTGATGAAAAGTTTCATTTTAGTTTAACTGTTCTGTCAGTTCAGTTACCGTAAAAGCTCTATTAAGCCCCCGGGTGGCTTATTTAATTTGGACACTCTATAAGGGGGCTAAAAAGAGAGGGGGCTCATTAGAGAGGGGGACTTATTAGAGAGGGGGGGCTTATTCACAAAATCAAATGACAAGGATATATATGATAGGTTTTTGGTACTTTTACACCACACTTTACAGTTTAAACATACAATTTTACGAGTTCAAATACATAAATTCGACACAGTTTTATCTCAAACCATATCAACGTTAACATGCAAACTTATTTAGCTCAATCAATGGAAAATCTTTGGTAACCTCTGGAATTAGATATAAGTGGGGGGGGGGCTAATAGAGCTTTTACGGTTTTACGGTATTGCTGCACACTGTGGATCTATAGTTTCCGTTCAGTCCAAATTTCATTTTAGACAGTCCGAAATGTTCGTAATTCGGGGATTTTATCCATTTAGCTGGTTCTTACAAAATTTCTCATTACAGATTTACATCCAACTGCAACGGGATATTCAATTTTTAAAACATAATTTTGATCCGCTCAACTGGATGAATCTGCCGGATTTCTATTCAACTAATTCGATGTACGCAAAGCTTCCTTACATAAACACTGCAAAGAGTAATAGCTATCCAGTGCCCTTTTACAACAGGATTTAGCTAGTGCCTACAATGATCAGCTTAACAAGGATGAAATGGTCTGGAATCGCTTACAAAATCTGTATTAGTAAGAAGCTTAAGTTGTCACGTGAATGCTTATTGAAATCGGTGAAAGGAATGGTCCCGTTTCAACAAAAACTCGCCAAAATAAAACCTTGCCGCCTGTGGGTTAAATGAAACTCTGCGGACTAAAAGCATTTTCATCAGACATAAGGTGTGTTTAGACTTGGTGGACTCGCACTTTGTTTTTGATTGACTCCACAATTCTCAAAGCAGTTGATTTGGTAGGGTTAGAAGGCCTTCTGCATTTTTCCTCGAATTTGAAGAGATTCTCATTTTCGTTGTGGATCATTCATTTTCGCCATGGTGAATCTGAAACCGGCTATTCTAAAGATTGTTGTCTTTGATTTAGAAATATGTCTCCGACTCTGCAAATTCTACTGCTATCAGAATTTGGTACATTTGAAATTACCAGTCAAATACACCCAACACTAAATTTCAGAACAACAAATCTAACTTCCACTTACTCTTTTCGCCACAAATGTTTTTGCATCTATGACAAACAGGTAGTTCCTAGAAAAAGATTACATCGCCACTGAAATTATCAAAAGTTTAGGCACAAGTAGATTCACTAGAACTGTGGACAGGCAATTTTTTGAAAAAAGGTTTGATTGATGCTCTAATAGGTCTACTTACAAAAAAGTCTGGTTAAAAAATAAATAAATAGATAAAATCATCACAGGGTATTACCATCAGGCGAGAAACTAAAATCTTAAGAAAGAAAAAGTAAAAGGAGCTTTTGCAAAGTAAAGATTTCCCCCAGATTTCCTCAACTAAAAACATTTTGTCGATTTTAATATAAAATCTGTTCTTTGGAAATGGTGAGCAATGCATCTGAATCTCTATTGTGGTTTTGATAAAATGCTCCAAAGGTGTTTTTCTTTCGAACACGAAAAAACGATAAGGGATTACAGAATAGATGCAAGACGTAATTTTCAAACCAGAGGTGACTCTGTTTTTCTTTTATATTATCCTGTAGAATTAATATTTTTTGTGGTAGAAACATGACGAGTAACAAGAAGATGTTCAATACATATCATGCTGATCACGCAACAGAAAAAGAATCACGTTTCTCAAACATGAAATGCTATTTGTTTATTATTTGTAGTATCCTGTAGAAAAAGAAAATAAACAATTTTTTGCGTTTCATAGTAGACCACGAGTAGACAAGCACGTGTAAACAATAACAAATAAACGCGTCACTTTTTAAGGAGGTCAGACAGAAACTTCCTTACGGTTAACGTGGGGATTTTAATGGATTTAGACCTATTCGAAACGGTTCTTCACGATCAGCCTGCAAATTGCAATTAAACCCAATTAACGGTAATAAGGAAGTTTATCAAAGATTACGCCAATAAACGGATTGATTGTTTACCAAAGTATTATATACATGACATTGATATGTATGTATACATCACGGTGGAGATGATGCACATCTCTCATGTCAATTTGATTCATTTGTGGTATTCGACTGTGGTGTGACATCATGAATATTGAATACTTGACCTGCACAATCATGAGCGCGCCAGTCAGTGGGCTAGGAGGACGGCAGCCCCCCAACGTTGGAAAATTAACAAAACATTCCTTTTTCGGGCATAAATCCGCTTAAGTTGGGAAAAACCTTGGTAAAAATGGAATTTTAATCGGGCAGCCTCCTAGATTTTATCTTCCGTCTAGTCTATGTGACAGAACTGGAATAGACCATTTCGCAATTTGGAGAAAGAGACTGAGGAGAGCGCGGCCC
Organism: Aurelia aurita complex sp. Pacific; assembly: GCA_004194395.1. Taxonomy (NCBI): domain Eukaryota; kingdom Metazoa; phylum Cnidaria; class Scyphozoa; order Semaeostomeae; family Ulmaridae; genus Aurelia; species Aurelia aurita complex sp. Pacific. The sequence continues at coordinate 118,463 of REGL01000282.1, forward strand.
ATTCTGACAGCCTTGGCAACAGGGAAATCTAGGGAATCCCCTCTTCTGCAGTGTAAAGTGTACGGTTAGCGGCTCGCTCGCATCCCTCTCCAAACTCGAGTTATTTACGATTTATTTGCAACTTCCAAGAGTTATGCGATGCTTGTTTAGTATGGTAAGTGTTGTCTTTGGATTATGTAGCCGTTTTGCAATCTTTTCGCTCATTTGTGAATGTATTTTGAGCCATTTTATTTCAGTTGTTTCCCTCGACTTTGAAACGGCTCAGTTTAGGCNGGGGGCCGGGGAAAAATCGGTGGTCAAAGGCCCGGGGACCGGGCAATAACAAAATGCCATATTCCCAGTTACTGTATAAGCAAAAGCTCCTGTTCTAATCAAATGCTATTCAAATGCACGGGGGGCCGGGGAAAAATCTACGGTCAAATGCCCGGGGGCCGGGAATATTTTTCGTGCAAATGCCCGGGGGTGTCCCGGGGGGATGGTCAGGGTAGGAATTGAACGAGACATTAGACTGGGTAGACTCGGACTTTGTTTTTGATTGACTCAATAATTCTCAAAGCAGTTGATTTGGTAGGGTTCGAAGGCCTCCTGAACCTTTTGCTCGAATTTGAAGAGATTCTCATTTTTGCTGTCGATCATTCATTTTCGCCATGGTGAAACTGAAACCGGCTATTCTAAAGATTGTTGTCTTTGATTTAGAAATATGTCTCCGACTCAGCAAATTCTACTGCTATTTGAAATTACCAGTCAAACACACCCAACACTAAATTTCAGAACAACAAATCTAACTTCCACTTACCCTTTTCGCCACAAATGTTTTTGCATCTATCACAAACAGGTAGTTCCTAGAAAAAGATTACATCGCCACTGAAATTATCAAAAGTTTAGGCACAAGTAGATTCACTAGAACTGGGGACAGGCAATTTTTTGAAAAAAGGTTTGATTGATGCTCTAATAGGTCTACTTACAAAAAAGTCTGGTTAAAAAATAAATAAATAAATAAAATCATCAGAGGGTATTACCATCAGGCGAGAAACTGAAATCTTAAGAAAGAAAAAGTAAAAGGAGCTTTTGCAAAGTAAAGATTTCCTCAACTAAAAACATTTTGTCGATTTTAATATAAAATCTGTTCTTTGGAAATGGTGAACAATGCTTCTGAATCTCTATTGTGGTTTTGATAAAATGCTCCAAAGATCTTTTTCTTTCGAACACGAAAAAACGACAAGGGATTACTGAATAGATGCAAGACGTAATTTTCAAACCAGAGGTGACTCTGTTTTTCGTTTATATTATCCTGTAGAATTAATATTTTTTGTGGTAGAAACATGACGCGTAACAAGAAGACGTTCAATACATATCATGCTGATCACGCAACAGAAAAAGAATCACGTTTCTCAAACAAGAAATGCTATTTGTTTATTATTTGTAGTATCCTGTAGAAAAAGAAAATAAACAATATTTTGCGTTTTATAGTAGACCATGAGTAGACAAGCACGTGTAAACAATAACAAATAAACGCGTCACTTTTTAAGGAGGTCAGACAGAAACTTCCTTGCGGTTAACGTGGGGATTTTAATGGATTTAGACCTATTCTTCACGATCAGCCTGCAAATTGCAATTAAGCCCAAGTAACGGTAATAAGGAAGTCTTGTTTACCAAAGTATTATATACATGACATTGATATGTATGTATACATCACGGTGGAGATGATGCACATCTCTCATGTCAATTTGATTCATTTGTGGTATTCGACTGTGGTGTGACATCATGAATATTGAATACTTGACCTGCACAATCATGAGCGCGCCAGTCAGTGGGCTAGGAGGACGGCAGCCCCCAACGTTGGGAAATTTACAAAAATCTCCTTTTTCGGGAATAAATCCGCTTAAGTTGGGAAAAACCTTGGTAAAAATGGAATTTTAATCGGGCAGCCTCCTAGATTTTATCTTCCGTACTCTGATGTGTACGATGCCTCAGTCCTTGTCCTTGTCTAGGAATCTAGTCTATGTGACAGAACTGGAATTGTACATGCATGCACAAAAATCGCATTTTTGAGGTTGAACCCAGCTCAATTAGCGAACTACAAATTTTGCTGTTTTTTCAAAGGCCGAAACCTACTTTGACTCACTAAGTGGTTCAACTAGAATTACGAAATATTTGCTCGCTTTACTCAATAACTTCAAGCAGTGATATATGTTAGGAAATAGTCATATCCTTCTTTTTCTATGAAAATAGTCTTCACAATTCTTTGGACGTTGCATTGTTCTGTTCTATGAGGTGAGGTGTACTGCTGAGGGACGACGAGGGACCAATTTAGCAGCGGAAAGCCTTTCGTGAACATTAAAATCATTTCAAAGCATTTACCTTGCTCCAACTAAGAGCTGACTTTTCGTTTTGTCAACGAAAATGTCTGAATATTGTCTCGAGCCAGGATGGCTGAATGTCTGCAGCTTGTACACTAGAAAGGAATGGGAAAAGGTTTAATAGACCATAGTCTGCACGAAAAAAGGTTTTTAAATGATTCTGAAAGAGGTACTTCCTGCAAAACATCAGCACGCAATTTAATCTTCTGTATTTGAATAAAGTAGACCAAAATAAAAATAGATACGACGCAAGAAAGCAACGTGAAGTGAGTTCGTCCTTTTTAAGACTTTGTTTGCCCAGGGGTTGTCGGATAAATTTAGGTTCCCATGAATGAACTAAATTGGTATCAAATAAAGAATATAAATCACCTTGTATTTTTCTTGTGTTTATCTTTCTCTGTACCTTCTGGGGCAGCAAATAAGCTTCTTTCAGGTCTAATACTGCGACATTCACGTTAGCTAGGCCCACATCTTTGTTGAAAATAACCGTGAAAGTATCAAATTTCAGAATACTTTCGCGGTTATTTTCAACAACGAGGTGGGCCTAGCCAAGGTGAATGTCGCAGTATTAGACCTGAAAGAAGCTTATTTGCTGTCCCAGAAGGTTAAGAGAAAGATAAACACAAGAAAAATACAAGGTAATTCATATTCTTTATTTGATACCAATTTAGTTCATTCATAGGAAGGAACCTAAATTCATCCTACAACCCATGGTTTGTCCAAATGTGCCTCCTTATCCTCGTCCTTACATTTGGACATGGTGATCGTCGAAGAACAGGGGACGAGAGGTAAGGCAACCTAGTTCCGAGGGCAAACTCCTTTTGGGACGTGGGGATAACGTTGGGAGTAAGAATTTTATTACATGGGGATAGCCTATGAAGAAATATATAAACATATCGATGAAAGATTGTCGACAATCGCAAGAGAGGTGCTTCAAACGAAAGGAAAAAAATCCTTCATTTCTTATTTCAAAGCTGAAAAACAACTTTTATCCTTGATTTTTTAACTGCCAAATTAAATGAGAATGTATCATTATCATCATTATTATGACTGCATCAGACTTGTGGCTTTCAACCATGATTTCAACAAACTAGGCCTATCAAAGTCATCAACAACATCAGCCGTTACAGTAAAGGCTCTTGCTTCCCTGTGTCCTCTGATGAACATGTAAGTCATTTTGCTACTGAACTTTCTACGCCATGGGGCTACTTAGAAGCTTTTATAGACATAGCACCCTATGAGGCCAAAAAATTTATTCTTCCAATCTAATTCATAAAAGGTATGGTAATGTTTAATCCTTTTTTACGTTTATCGTTGATTTGTCTGTTTGTTATTCATTTTTCACGTCAAGTTGTCTTGTCGGAAGGCTTGTATTTTGCAGCTTTTGAGAGTAGGTTGTCTCGTTTGTGATGAGGATTTACTGTTTGCAAGAAAGGAGAGGAACATTTAGAAGTTTAAAGGGGACAAGGAGATGAGGATGTATGAAAGACAGTATTCATCCTGTCTTTGGGAGGGTTACATAATAAGCATTCAAATCTTCGTGAGGAAATTGGGAGGAAAGTAACTCCTTCGAAACAATCCTCTACTTGTACGTTGAAACAAAAATTTCGGGTGTTTATACGATATCATCGTGTTTTCGATGCTGCTGTGACCTCATTTCGTCTGAATGAACTGGGCGGACGTAGGAAACGGTTTTGATTTGGGGGTGACACAACTTTCAAAGGAGCAAGTTTTTAGGACTGAAAGGGTCACATTTTCAAGCTTAGAAAGGGCCAAGGAAACGGGTCTTTGACGTTAAAATAGCGTACTTTCGAAAACTTGGGGGTATGGCGTGCCGTTTGCCCCCCGTCCAGCTCCTACCTACGTCTATCTAGATGAATAGCAATCAGGTGTATAACTGATTCTACATTTTGGTGGAATCAAGTCTGCGTACAGGCCTTTCCCTTCCTTCCCACAACGAAGTAAAGTCTGTGCCCGTGTGCGCGGACTAGGTGGACCCCAGGTGGACTCGTAATTTTTGTCACGAATTTTCATCGTTTTGTTGCATCGTGCAAAGTCGTGCTTCTCCAATTTCTAAAGGAATTACGGCAGGTGTGCATTAAAAAGAGAAAATGCATCGTTGTCATTATCGATTTACAGTGATTAAAAAAGGCACATTGAGAAGATACTCTGCTGTGTCTAGTAGTTGCGTGCACTAGATAAGAAATCTTGAAGCTGTGCGAGAGCCATCCGTACAATGACGGACTGATGGACATATTCTTGTATTCAATAGGCCCTATTACATGATGTGGCACTTTGAGTCAGGCAATTTCAAAATATATTGCTTCGTGTAGCATGTCAGTAAAAGCTGAACAAAACTTGGGTCGTTGGTGAGATGAGGTGTAACCCTATGCTTACCCAGCAAACAATTTAAAATGTGCACAGGTGAACAGAACAACAGAGAATCAGGGCCTGAACAAGTGGGGTGGTTTCAGCGAAAACTGCCCTTCACTACAGGTACATCCTTGCACGCATCAACATGACAAGAATTCTTGAGCCACATGAATCCCTGTACCGGGTGTCCCAAAAAAAGTACTTCAGTTTAAAACATTCCCCAAAAATTGATTATCAAACCTTAGATAACATTTCCTTTTTGACTTGTTTTCTCAAAGATCCAAAAATATTTAGAGATGGTCAAACGTTTGCTTTTGGGAGGAAAGAAAGATGTGCGGGAAACGTTTGCCCCTATCCTCTTCCCTACTGTCCTACTCCACAGTGACAATGCAGACTGCGTGCAGGCTAGACGAATAAGGCCCGGGCCCGACGATACAAAACGATACATAGAAAAAGCAGAAAAATCCGGAAACAAGCAGAGGCATAATTCTTGCACAAAAATATAAGCGGATTATCATTTTCCGTTCTGTAAACATCTTCAACAATAAGAGATCTTTTCGTGCAATGGCGGTATTACCTATAGTTTTTTATTCGGCGCAGGACACACGCAAAGCAATTTGCTGCCATCTTGGTAGAGTATGCTTGACAAGAGGCTCAATAGACTTGAGGGAAGTACCGATAACAAAAAATACATTTATCTTCAAAATGTGCTGTTCTCAGCTAGCCTGTTTGGAGGGTCTGGAACACAGGCTATTCTCGGCATTCTCTTACAGCGAAAGGTCTCCTCTCTCTTACCTCGAAATCGTTCCCATGATCATGTTTTTCCAAGAGGCAACAACTCCAGCACATCGTTTTGGAGCTTGTACGCGTATTTTTTCATAAGAAACTAAGAATATGGGCAAGTATTCTAGGCGTAGGAGACAGGGAGCTGGGGGCTACAGCCCCCCCCCCAACGTTAGAAAAATTTGCAAAAATTGTAAACAAGTATTGAAAGTTTCTTGAAATCATCAGATCTTGAGTACTCTGAGTTTCGTACAACTTCCTAATGGTTCCAGAACAAGTCTCATGTTTACTACCTGTGCTGTGCCCTCGTGAACATCTCAAAACAATCCTTTTTGAAGCAGAAATATGTCAAGGATTTCCCTTTTCATATAACTTACATTTTCCCAGCACTGGAGTTTCTTAATTTTTTGGCGATGCGATCTGAGAGTTTAGTTTCTTATACGCAGTTTCTGATAAAAAAAATACGTGTAGGCATGTTTTGAACGGGATGTCTTGAACGGGTATGTTGTACGGGTATGAAGACTGGATGACACACCCCATAAAAGGTGTATGAGATTGCTTTTTCTTCAAGAATCATGAACTGCGTCGCCGGTTGTTGGATTTCTAAACATTTCAAAGATTCATTGGACATTTTTGGAATTATTTTCATGATTTCATCATATTTTCTTGATGCATCCCGATGCTGGTATTATGAAGGTGTCATATGGATTTTATCAACTCTGAACAGGTATTGTTGCCTTAAATTTTCACATGCACTGCAGTCCATTAGCAAATAGACCTCGTCCTAACTACAATTACTAGCGTTTCATTTGGTGCAAATCAAATTTTCCAAAGCTATGTTTTCATGCCGACCAACTTCTATCATTAAGTTGTGATCACCACACCTAAACTTAGCAACCCGCTGTCTTAATNAAGATTCATTGGACATTTTTGGAATTATTTTCATGATTTCATCATATTTTCTTGATGCATCCCGATGCTGGTATTATGAAGGTGTCATATGGATTTTATCAACTCTGAACAGGTATTGTTGCCTTAAATTTTCACATGCACTGCAGTCCATTAGCAAATAGACCTCGTCCTAACTACAATTACTAGCGTTTCATTTGGTGCAAATCAAATTTTCCAAAGCTATGTTTTCATGCCGACCAACTTCTATCATTAAGTTGTGATCACCACACCTAAACTTAGCAACCCGCTGTCTTAATGAAGAGTCCTTCAGATGAACAAGGAATTTCGCTTTTTTTCAAATTTACTTCAAGTAAAATGATTTGCTTCTATCTTTAGTTACTGATGCTTGCCGTATACACTCGCACCATTTTGTCACAAATGAGAGCTTCTACTTTCGATCTGTTATGAGTTTAATAATAATATCAAGAATGAACTTTGGACTGCTCAGCGGTTGGAATGTTCTTCTATCTGCAAAGCGTTGAGCCTCGAGAACTCAAACCTCGACTCAAACTCCAGACTGAGGCCATAAATAAAATTAAATGGTCAAATCAATGAGAAGCTCGAGAGATCCGGAGAATGGAGCCGTGTCTTAATTTAGCCACTGATTACAGCAGTTCGGACAAAAAAACTGTCGATTCGTTATTATCGAGGTTCTCGAATTCCGCTTTTGCTGCGTGCATTGAACTGCCTATAGTCTGTTTTGTTTGTCATCATCATAATAGCTATTGTGCACTGCATAAAGGGTATGCATGGCAGCAAAACTAAATTCTAAAAAGAAAAACTAAACTATAATCAACTAAATTAAACGCAACAGGAACAGAATATATGAATAAATTGAAAACGTTAAATTATAGATGTGTCATGTGTGTACAATCCAGGCACACATCCATCAATCTTTCTAGTGTTAGCTGGCCAGAGTTTCCCTAATATGGTTGGCTTGAAAAAGGTACGATGCTTGGGCAGCCATTGTTTCATTATCGTTAGAGCTCATTATCTCTTGGAATTGCAAGTTCGTTGTAAGGGGCTCAACCGAGGTATATGCGATTAAAGGTCCGATCTAGGGGTGCTATAGGCGGGACATACTAGAAGAAACTGTACCTCATCTTCAATGAGACAAAGGGAGCAGTTTTTACGCGAACAGAGCATGAGCATGAGATTAATCTTGAAAGAAAATATCGTTTGTATCTGTTATTCTACATTTTCTTAGTCTATCATGTTTGTCTGCAATATTTTTCGAAGATTCTGAAATTCTGGCATGTTACTGTTACTGTACATTGTCCTTTCTGTTACTCGAGGCGCTGGGTTGATGTATAGCCTTTTGGTCAGCCTGATCTCAGACAGCCTGCATGCAGATAATACCCAACCAATACCTTTTCCTTGTGTATAGTCTGCACGCAGGCTAGATCTCAGACTTCAAGGGATGACAAAGCGAGCGACACTTGCTGGCCTTGCTCCCTTTTGGTTCAGGAACCTCATTCTTTCATAATGTCGGGATTTTTAGCTCTGTCATGCCCCAAATCCCATGTCGTTTTACCACAAACGTTTTCATTTCAAATGCGATAATCCAAGCCAAAAACTATTACATCAGTGCTGGTCTAATATCTTTAGAAATCGGCTTACCACCGCAATAATTGAGGTCCCTTGGATTGAAGGACAATAATTAAGCGGAAACCTAATAGAATATCATTGTAATGAAGGTTACTCAAGTGTGTGCGAGGAAGGAAATTAAAATAAGATCGAAATCATTAACTTACCATCAACCACATCTTTATGATCTGTAAACATATGATATTTCGGTAGGCATGTGCTCCCATAAACAAACTGCATCCAACTCGTAATGACAAATACTTTCCAAATCATCCAGTATTTCTCTGCCATTTTGCGATATCAAATTCCTCGATTTCCTACGAAAGATTGACGATAACTTTTTGATGATGTACTCTTTGTTACAAGAAAGACATGCTTCGTTCAATAGATGTGTGTCTTGGCCAAATAATTCTATCCTTGTGCTAATATCCTCTGCAAACACTTACGTGTCCACAAAACTGTACCTTTCTTGTCTCTGTAAGTTATTTTTACACTGATTTAACTTAACCTGCTGGCTTGGCTGGCTCTCAAATTCAAGTAACCTTTCTCTTTGAAGCCGTTTCTCATTGAAGCACCAGATGATTTACAAAACAATCAAGCGATTTCTATCTTCAATCGAGAGTTCCCCTAAAGATTGGTCGTATTGTTTGCAATTTCTATTGATTTGCTATGCAATTTTCAACCGTAACAATGAGCAGCCAGGGGGTTTGTATATGAAACAGATCATACTTGTCTAGTGTTTCAAAGGTCTTTTGTTCCCAGAGACCGATTCATCAAAAGACCACCTCAGAAACATGAAGGCGAGGCAGTAGGGAACGAACGTTGAGTTGAGTGATTCACTCTTTCGAATGTTTGGATAATGGGTGATTAAAGTTGAAATCACTAACAAAAGACCTGGCCTTAATTATCACGCCTTTATGCTGTTTGGTCATACTTTGTTTTGAGAATAAAGGGAGGAGAAATTACTCAAGCCTGTGTGCCTAGCCTGCTGCAGGAACTCCTCGTTTGGTTTGTGCTCGGCTTTGTGAGTCAGGCTCAAGCCTGCCTCAGCCTGCCTAATTATATTCTTTTCCTATTCACCCAATCAGCGCCACGACAGTGTGCCATTAAAATGCACCCACCATTTGATAAATCCCCCCAATGATGTGAATCAGTCAATGATTTCAAATCATGATAAAATGGAAGAAAGATTCTGTAAATTTTGCCCAAACACGAGCACAAACATAATTGAAGACGAAACCCACTTTATACTCTCGTGTAACACATACAATACAGAAGGAACGCTTTCATAAGCCAAGTCACCAACAATTACCCAAATTTTACTAAAATCCCTAGCCTGGGTACCATACTATGATCTCTATTTTATGTTAAAGAGTCTGGTACCCAGGGTATAAAATCCCAACAGATCAACAGAAAATGACTTTTCTATTTACAAATGACGATGAACAATATTTTGCCGAATACAATTTACAGCAAAGGCCTGGGATAGCACTTAAAGAGACACAATCGCAAATGTTTTTTGTCTGAAAATCTAAACCAGATTCCTCATGCATAAAGTAGAGACCTTGTAGATTCTGAAAATTCATTTTTCCTTTTCCCTTCGTTAGAACTTATCTTATTAACATACTTTTAACATTTGTCGTTGTATTAGATCGTTGGCCCTTTTAGTTTATTTAGATTAGACCATATATCTGATGATGTTGTGTCAAACTGAAAAAAGATAAAATGATATTGCTGCTTTGACAAGTTTCGACACTGTGAACGTAATGCATTTAGATGATCAATTTGATGGCGGCAGGGTGTGGCAAAAGGCAGTACAGAAGGGATCGAGCAAAACATTCTATGGGATATGAGACATGCAGCATAAATATGCCGTATTTCATTCACCTGAGGCTAAGATCATGGCCAAACGTTGTCTAGTAGATAGAAACTGCCGGACAAACTGCAGCTGGTCTCCAAGCAAGTGATTTCTACGAGGTTATCTGCGTAGCTTCTAAATTTAGCAAGACAGGACAAAGAGTTTTATCAATATCATATAGGCGTTATTATCTTAACAAGACCCCCTTGCAAGCTGGAATATTTTGACTTTTATCTTTCCTGCAGTGTGAGGAAGGAAAGTATGTATTTCTATGGTGGCCGATAAGGGCCAACCCACAAATCTATTTCTAAATCGCAAACAATATTTCAAAATCGCAAAATATATTTCCAAATCCTGAAATAAATTTCAAAATCCTGAAATATTTTTCAAAATCGCAAAATATATTTCCAAATCCTGAAGTATTTTTCAAAATCGCAAAATATATTTCCAAATCCTGAAATATTTTTCAAAATCGCAAAATATATTTCCAAATCCTGAAATAAATTTCAAAATCCTGAAATTTTTTTCAAAATCGCAAAATATATTTCCAAATCCTGAAATAAATTTAAAAAAAAAAAAAAAAAAAAAAAAAAAAAAAAAAAAAAAAAAAAAAAAAAAAAAAAAAA
>REGL01000282.1:131000-143935 GCA_004194395.1 Aurelia aurita complex sp. Pacific
AAAAAAAAAAAAAAAAAAAAAAAAAAAAAAAAAAAAAAAAAAAAAAAAAAAAAAAAAAAAAAAAAAAAAAAAAAAAAAAAAAAAAAAAAAAAAAAGCCAGTTTTCATGTTGTTTTGTGTATCGAGGTATCGTTGCCCAAACACTTTACGTCACAGAGATCTGGTACTCAACGGTTAGACCGCGCAGAACTGCCGCCACTTTTTGAAGCAGAGTGGGGGCTCTTTAACCCCATTTTCCAGCGAAATAAAAGCGTAAATCGAAACATTAAATTCACCATCGTGATCAGCGATATTTAATGCATCAGATAAGACAATAAAAATTTTCGCGTCATATTCACTTTAAGCTGGACTTGTCTAAGTTTCACTTTTTTCATCAGCCGATTGGGCCACTTCGAAAGGTAAAGGGCGCTGCGGTTAAGCTAAAGGGGCACTTCCTGAAAATAAAAAGAGCAATTCTTTGTTTATTGCAAAATCTTGATGGCACGTGCCCCCAGTGCCCCCCCCCCCGGTTCCTGGGTCTCTGCTTGACACGCCAAATGTGTCGCATTGTCAACTAATCTTGAGGACTGTCTTGTTTCAGTGAAACGAGACAGTCATCAAGATTAGTTAACATTTCACAGCCGATGTATTTCAATTAGATTCGGTAGCTTCTAAATATTTTGACACGATACCCTATCAGCTTCCACAAAATATCAACTGAGAAATGATTAATAACAGATATATATTTGAAAACTTAATAGGTTGCTAATTTGAAAATGCTAAAGGGTGTTCGATTCATTGCTCTAAGGTAGAAATATAAGGAAATTTGGTCCCCTGATCTTAGGATATTTTGAAGGTTTTTCGTAGCAAATTTCTCGAGAAAATCCCTCATAGAAATAATCTAAAAATAATGTAACGTATTGGCTATTCAATAAGGTATTGCAAATATTTGTTGCATTAACATTTAGGGAGCAGTAGCCTATGAAGTGGCGTGCATTTTTTCTGACTCACCCGGTAGAATATGCAGCTACTTGTGTCAATATCTGTAAATTTGAATACCAGCTTTAAACTACTTCCATCAGATGTTCATAAATATTTTTTTATATTCATCCTTATTCAAATTTTCGTAACTTGTGCTACCAGGAGATGATTCATGACAAGGTTTCTTTGCTAGAATTCTTTGCTAAATATCATATCTGTAAATTTGAATACCAGCTTTAAACTACTTCAATCAGATGTTCATAAATACTTTTTATAATAATCCTTATTCAACTTTTCGTAACTTGTGCTACCAGGAGATGATTCATGACAAGGTTTCTTTGCTAGAATTCTTTGCTAAATATCATATCTGTAAATTTGAATACCAGCTTTAAACTACTTCCATCAGATGTTCATAAATATTTCTTTATAATCATCCTTATTCAAATTTTCGTAACTTATGCTACCAGGAGATGATTCATGACAAGGTTTCTTTGCTAGAATTCTTTGCTAAATATCATATCTGTAAATTTGAATACCAGCTTTAAACTACTTCCATCAGATGTTCATAAATATTTTTTTATAATCATCCTTATTCAACTTTTCGTAACTTGTGCTACCAGGAGATGATTCATGACAAGGTTTCTTTGCTAGAATTCTTTGCTAAATATCATATCTGTAAATTTGTATACCAGCTTTAAACTACTTCCATCAGATGTTCATAAATATTTCTTTATAATCATCCTTATTCAAATTTTCGTAACTTATGCTACCAGGAGATGATTCATGACAAGGTTTCTTTGCTAGAATTCTTTGCTAAATATCATATCTGTAAATTTGAATACCAGCTTTAAACTACTTCCATCAGATGTTCATAAATATTTTTTTATAATCATCCTTATTCAACTTTTCGTAACTTGTGCTACCAGGAGATGATTCATGACAAGGTTTCTTTGCTAGAATTCTTTGGTATGTTTCAAATTGTTTTGGAAGTACATATCATTACTTTTTGTGGAATGTTTAACTATTTCATTTCATTAACAATTTCTTTCTTCTAGGAGCTACTTTCGTTGAATCTTTGGACAAACAAGCAAGTTATTGGGTGTCCCAAAAAGAGTACTCCATAGTTTGAAAAGTCACCAAAATTTGATTACATGGCCAATTCTTAACCAAATTATTTTCCCAGACATCGCTGATCTTGTGATTGGGTTTAAACTTAAGATTTGAAAATTGAGCTCTTCTTAGGACTGCCGTGGGACTGCCTTCAGGGCCACAGCCAGTAGGGCGCAAGGGGGCTCCCCCCCCCGCCCCTTAGTCGGGAATTTTACTCTACGTGTTGGATTTTCGTGATTTACATACTACATTTAGAAGATTTATTGGAGAAATGATGCATAGAACATGAATTTATTGAAGTTCAGGATAAATTCTGACATGAATTTTGTATCTACAGCATATTGTTCCTTCATGTTCATTCATTTGGAAGGCTCTACTAACGTTGAAACTGCACAATACATGAGTCCATGAGTCCTTTCATGCCAACCTCGTCCCCAGGGCCATTTGTCATATTGGGATGGGATTAGGCCTTTTCGTCTCCGTCCAATTATGACAAAAGGTCCTGGGGACGAGGCTGCTTCCATGCATGTTTGTAACTGTAACGTATGTTCCCATAACTGGCGTTGTTGCTGTTGCTATTGTCGACTTTGGTGTCGGAAAATCTTGGTTCTTCCCCCCCCCCCTTAGAATTCAAGGCTGGTATCGGCCCAGGGCTGCCTGGTTTTGAAGCATAGTGCGAAAATAACTAATGATTAACAGATGACTTTCTTTTGAAATTTTAAGCTTCTAGTTGGTCATAAATACCAGAAAGAAACTCAATGGCAAGATAATGGCCCTTAGGCAAGATCTGCAATGTTGCTTGAAGAGTATAGCTCAGAATAAGGTTTCTCAACTTGTCATTTTATACGATGAAAACAAATATTTGTCATCTTAAATACATTTGGATATTTGGATCATTTCTCTTGTCTAATCTGTCATCAATGTTGTCTTGTCTTGAATTTCAAAAGGGTGAAGATTTATAGAAGAAAATCGGCCATTTGATAGAGTGTTTTAAATGCAATTATTTATACCGGATGAATCAAAAACAAGTTGACACGTTTGGCGGGCTGTGGAATAAAAAGTATGCGACTGACATTCACAACCGAAATGTTCATCTGTCAGTCAAGTTGCTGTTAAAATTTAAATTTTATGCAATCGTCATTTTCAGAAATAGAATTTAAAGTTCAATGGCAAGCAAATCATGGACCAGAATCGAACATGGAATTCTCGTTTCCATACAAACCTCTAGCAGGCATTTTCCTAATTTCTGGGTCTAAAAGATGATTGAATAGCGAAAAAAATATTTTCACATCTAAGTTAGCATTTGACTGTTTGATTAACATTTCAGTTTTGAATATCGGTCCCGTACTTTCTATTCCACGGCCCACCAAACATGTTTACATTTTTGACACGCCTGTTACTGAAATTAATGCTTCTTTAAAGGCATACTGTCGTGGCACTGATTGGATGAATAAGACAATATGAAAGAATAGAATTAGACAGGCTTCAGTAATTTCACAGTACACTGAAATTCACGAAGATGATAACGATCAGAATCCCTTTATTCTCGAAACGAAGTATGATCTAAGGGCATAAAGGCTTTGTTATGATCCAGAGGCCAGGTCTTTTGTTAGGGATTTCAACATCACGACCAGCCAATTACAGCCACGACAGTGTGCCTTTAAAGGCATTGTGTCCATGTAGGGCATGCTTCAAGGGGGATATTTCGTAAACATGTGATATTTTCCTATGTATCCACGTGACTCAGGGGACATATTTGGTGCGAATACGAGGCTGAGTATTGGATGTTTAAAGTTTAAAGTCCAATGCTTTTCACATGAGCAGTTTGAAAATGACTCAATCTGAACCAATCAAATCATCAAAAAGCTGCAAGCATGTCAGCATTTTGTCAGCAGTTTCAACAAGTGTGCATGAAATTGATATGTATATGGGCACATTGCTTTTAATAAGAAAATGCTTCTTCTTTGAATGTCCATTACGTCAGAAATTGATCTTTATGTTGTCGTTGTTGTCAAAAACGATTTCAAAGGCCATCTAAGTGCGAATTATTAAATCTGAAAATAGGCAAATTTAGTCGACTGTTTAATGCAACTATTTGCTGAAATTAATTTACAATTGCTGTCACATAAAATTGGTTCTTTGTGTCGCTGTTGTTGTCAAAAACGATTTCAAATGACATCTAAGTGTGAAGCTTTTAGCAACAAAAATAGGCTAATGTAGTCGAATGTTTTGAAACTTCAAGACCATTAAATGCATTTCATCTTCATACAAAATTCTTTTGTGCTTGGAATATAAAATCAATCTCAGTTAATCAAAAACAGCTGGAATATTATTTTCTGTGAAATTATTGAAAATGCTAAAACGCCGCAAACCATGTTGCCTCAGATGACCTCTGTAAGCAGCTAAATTATTGATTAGTTTGCTATCAAGTTCATTAACTAAAGCCTAGAAATTCAGATTTGCAGCCAAAATATGAATCGTATGAATTATCTCGAGTNGGGGCAAGTCTACATATGAAATAAAGATGTGTTTGAAATGACATCCCTATACCAAAGTAACTTCTGTATCAAAGTTGGAATTGTGAAACTTATCAACTTTTTTATACCAAAAAAGAAGGCTTTATGAATCTAGCTGAATGTATCTATGGTAAAAGAAATCAAGAGCCTGCTAGTTTCATAAATGAGTATCTAATTAGTTAATTTTGCATCGAAACTCTCGTTCAACTTTGAATATTGCAGAAACCAACAACATTTAGGAAAAAGTGAATTTGCGTTCATCTGAAAAAGTAAAAAGTAACACAGCTCATGAATGTACCAAAATCAGTAACATCTGAGTTAAAATTGGCCCACCTTTAAACTTCCAAACTCCACACACCTCAAAAACTAAAGTAAATTTGATCGATACATGCTTGGGTTTATCTAATTCACAAACAATTACTCAATAAAACACGTATAGAGGAATCAGAATTTTTCAAAACCTGTAGGCTATAATTTTAGTTAAAAACTGCATTCTGATGTTTCAGAGTGCTAGATGCCCACAGCATTTAATTTATATGGTTTTTTTATGGAAGTTTCCTTCTTCTCTCTATTTTTCGTAAATCTTATACTCCAAAATTAAAACTCTTTGGTTCTTGTAAGTGGGTTTTTACAATAATTTTTCATTATACTTCGGAACATAATACGATAAAGACTAAGACAGAATATTACAGAGGTGGTATACCTATCAATTGCCAACTTTCAATAACTGCCAAATGACGCCACTTCGTAAACCTTCTGAGACAGATCACTTCAGGCTCTTGAATCTCAGATTCCTGGCTCTGCAGTTGCTCCTGTTTCTATCACAACATTGAACTGACACTGAGATCTGCACCACGGGAGACGGGAGACCTTCCCGCGCTCCCAACGACCTTTAAAGTTGGTTCCATACACCATATTGAATACACTGTTAATAGAGTTTCATGAAAAGTTCTGAGGATGCCCACCGCAGACTACAACCTACGATTTTTATTGTAGATACAATCAATGACTCAAGCCTTTGTGGCTTTAACCACTATTCAGCAAAAATAGATTTGATGGTTTAAACATTTATTGGATTAAAGGAATTCATTAACCATCCCGCCACCAACAACAACCAACAAGTCATAAACTATTATTTCTGCGCAGAGTTTTTCAGATAAGGTATTGCAACATGAAGACACATGCGTATCATTTGCAAATTGCAAGTGCACTGAAACCAACAAGTAACAGTTTACTGATAGACTGGTCACCCCAGTTAACTAGACAGTAGCGAAGCAAACTATAGGAAAATGTAACAAACCTACCTACAAGAAACACAACGAGAACAATTGTTGTTGTTGTTGTTGTTGTTGTTGTCATTGTTGTTGTATCTTCATTCTACATCGATCATAAATATTTTGGCTTGATAACGGGCTATGCTCGAAACGTCATGCTTATATTTCAATTCGCATCAAAGAAAGTGCTTACATTTTACTTTATTCACTTGCCTATCATTGTACAATTGCACTACACGCAACAAGAAGATTTGTTTGACCAATAAATATTTTAGTCTGCTGTACTCTATACAAATGTACAAGTAAACTGATCAAAATTGATCAAACAATTATTTCTTGAGAGAAGTCAAGTCGTTTTAGGCCAACTGCCGGTTGGCATGACAAACGCACGCTCTTTGACAGGTTCTTGTTCTGTGAATATCAAAGCAATGATAGTGGTTAACATCTTTATTTACGGCCGACATCTTCAATTAAAGATACAAATTTCTCTGGACAAAANAACACCAGCTAACTAGGCAGTAGCGAAGCAAACCATAGGGAAATGTAACAAACCTACCTACAAGAAACACAACGAGAACAATTGTTGTTGTTGTTGTTGTTGTTGTTGTTGTTGTTGTTGTTGTTGTTGTTGTTGTTGTATCTTCATTCTACATCGATCATAAATATTTTGGCTTGATAACGGGCTATGCTCGAAACGTCATGCTTATATTTCAATTCGCATCAAAGAAAGTGCTTACATTTTACTTTATTCACTTGCCTATCATTGTACAATTGCACTACACGCAACAAGAAGATTTGTTTGACCAACAAATATTTTAGTCTGCTGTACTCTATACAAATGTACAAGTAAACTGATCAAAATTGATCAAACAATTATTTCTTGAGAGAAGTCAAGTCGTTTTAGGCCAACTGCCGGTTGGCATGACAAACGCACGCTCTTTGACAGGTTCTTGTTCTGTGAATATCAAAGCAATGATAGTGGTTAACATCTTTATTTACGGCCGACATCTTCAATTAAAGATACAAATTTCTCTGGACAAAATCGGCCACTCCGCTCCCAAGTTATCTATGAATTACACGCGAAATCACTCCCAGAAACCTGCAAAGGCGACCAATAATTACGATCAAATTTCCCTACGTTTTCATCCGACGGCAAAGAGTTGGATGCGCTTTAGCAGTTAGCACATGCCTATAGAAGTGTTTCCAAAACAATTTTATGACCTAAAATTTGTGGCCAAGTCTTGGTACTGTGTAGATGCCGAGAGGCATTTTTAACTCCCAAAAAATCTCGTACACCTTTGGCAAAAATCCTTTTGTTTTCAAAAAAAATCTATCATGAAATCTGTGAAAACCTTCCCTTCTGAAAAAATCTCGTAAATCTTTTCGAAAGAGTGAAATGCCCCTCGGATGATGTCTTGCAGAGATATTCAAATTTCTGGCTTTATAAAAAATGGCCTAATTTTATCAACTTGAGCACCAAATAGTTTCAGCCCTTGTCTCAAGAAGTCTTTCTTCAATTACTTTCTTGTTTTGTGAGAACCTTTTGATTCTTTTTTCGCAAAAAATTTGTATAAATGCCTACTAGACTTTTCAAACATGCCCCCTTGTGCGCTTGTGCAGCTGTAAAATTAATTTTTATTTGATAGACCTGTTAGCTATTCTAAAAAAGAGCCTGGATCGAACGTTATTTTTATACATTTTTATACGTGACGTTCGATCGAGTGGCGTTAGAGCTTCTATCACTATTGTGCACATTCGAAAATTCTACAAAGTGTAGCAAAAGTTTGTTCGATTCTGATTCTTTTCTGAATAGCTGAAAGGTCTATTCAAATCCTCTGTTTTTGAAACAACCAATGATTTTGACTTTCACTCTCAATTAGTCAGCAAGTACGTGTCAGATTTATTCAAACTTGGTATCAAACTTTAAGTTGAAGTCTCACTATTCACAAATCTAAAAAACAAGAAAAATGGATTCATGGCTCCCTCACCAGCCTCACAGTAGCAATTCAAACGGAGCACATGTTTTAGGACGGGTTTTGGGACACCTTGTAGATGAAACATGGAGCTTTACGGACACCTTTATTTTGAACAAAATGTTTATTCGATACTACTACCTTAATTTCTATTCGAGCCTGCTACCTTAACGCTATTGCAAAACTTTTCTGAGCAAAATATCGTTGTTATTGGCTGCCAAAGAAGCTCACGTGAAAATACAACAACGGTTGAACTATTATGACTACATATTAAACTTTAGCCTTCCTTCGTGCCATGCCACCATGAAATAAAAAAGAAATGACTCAAGAAAAAAATAGAATGCTATCTCTCCATTTTGAAATCGTATTCTTTACATTTCTAGCAGGTCAGAAAGAAATATTTCTTTCTTTTGAAATAACATAAACCTTATCATTCAAAATATATGATATTTTGACTATAGTAAAATGAATAAACAAGGTCATATTGAGTAACTTTTTACTCCATTTTGAATTCATTCAAAGAAATAGAATCCACAAGTTTGTAATACACAAGTCATGTGTTTCTGTCATGATGAATACAGGAAAACTGCCAACGAATTTTCGATAAGATAAATGCTGTCTTTTCATTCACGTGTTTTTTATTAGAAACTCTTTATATGAAACTCAATCCTCAGATCTACCAAAAAATTAAGAAACTTGAGTACAGGAAGAATATTACTCAAAAAACTCTTTATTTCGTCGAAAGCTTTTTTCTTTCATTTCACTCAGTGGTGGCACCAGAAATCTTCCGACAGAGGGGCTGGAACTTAAAACAGGGGGACTAAACTGACTAAAAATGCTGTTGTTATACGTCATTTTGCCAAATTCCTTCCGAAAATAACCCGATACTTCCTTCGACAGGGGTGTAATAGGGATATTTTAAAGACGCAAAGGAATCCATAATCAACACGAGCGGTTGCCGATGAAGACTTGTACAAATGTATGGAGCATCAGTTCTTCCAGAAACATCGCATTCTGTTACTTTAAATACACCAGGGGTGGTCATGTCCCTATGGAGACAGCGGTTCTATGTCTGTCCCAAAAGTTGGCTTTTTCCCCTGAAATATGGGCCAGCTTTGTCCCCAAAATCAGTGAATTTGGCTTTTTCCTACGATATTTTTGGACAATTTGCCAGTGGGCAAGGTTTGTCCCCAAAATTGGTTGCATTTGCACATGTCAGCACTGGTTCTTTTCTGTTCAATGGCAAGACAAAGCTGACATTGTCATTATTTCCAAGATTCAAGAGACATTCTTTGGCTTATTTCTTCAAATCTACGGACAAAAAAATTGTGCCGTCGTTGTCCAATAGGTATGTAAAAACTGGGTGGGTTTCGGCGCTTCTTTGGGACAAAGGTAGCACTGCTGTACCTGAAATTCATCTATGTTAATTCGCAAGATGCAAAAACTGGGCGAGATTCCTGCGACAAAAAGGACAGAGGTAACGACGCGTTATCTATTGTTGTATGTGAAAACTATAAAGTGGCTAGACACTAAGGGGAAGGATGCAGTGTTGCATGAGAAAATGTACATAATTTGGTGGCGACCAGCTATGTCCTCAAAACTTGGCTTTTTCTAAGTTGTGTAGCATGGACTTCTTTCAAAACCGGGTTGGTTTATATTTGCTCTCAGGACAAAGGTGGGGTCACAAAATTTACCGTACTTGACCGCCCCTGGTACACACCAAGGCACGTCCCCGACTAAAACATGGTCAAGTACCCCCCCCCCCTCCGGGGCGTCAACACATCCAAAATGCACCACCACAATTCTTCACATCAAAATAATTACTGACAACAAGATCTTTCACAAGCATCCTGCGTACTCTATTCTATTAAAGTCATTAAAAGTATACAAAAGTTAAAATAAATAGGCCTATAGTCTCGAAATAACAGTGACGCAAAACAGTTATGATATGAAATCAATGTTTACAATATTTATTCCTATCGGGTAGTGTAATGTATGAAATCTACATTTCCGAACGACACGAATTAACCAAATTTGAGTAAACAACCAAAATAACATGGGAAAATGCTACTCGAGAAAGTTTGTTGTCAACTTCTCGTTGGCCACATCTTAGAAATAAACGGGAATTGCGATTAGGGGGCTAGTGGGGCTGTAAGCCCCTTGACTTTGTCCTGGTACCATCCCTGATTCACCTGGAAAATAGTTTTGCTCGTTTGTTGTACGTTTCATGAAATTACTTGAATAATTTGGAAACAGAGGCACGGTTTCATAACTGAAGGTTAAGGTGAAGGTTAGAAATATCATGGCGGGGAAAGGAAATTTTCAGCTATGATCTATGACGAAATTTGTATAATTTCTGGCGGGGAAACAAAAATGTCACCGGGGAACCAACAGAAACACGGCGGGGAAAATGTTTAAACTCAAACTTGGCGGGGAAACAAAGGATTTGAGCCTTTATCTTCATATAACCTCATTTCCTTTCATTTCATGCACTGTCCTACATGTTCCGTGTTCCGTTGTCTCCTGGCCCTCCCTACATGGGCACATCAGATCTTCTTCTTTCCGTCCATTTTCAAAATTACATTTTACCTCTATAATATATAATATTTATTCATCTATCGTTTGTTTTAAGTATTCTCTCCTTTTTACTGTTTTTCCAGGAACCAACCAGTTTACCTGGGAACTAGTTCTCAGGCCACAAGTTTCAAAGCGCGGTAACCGTTTGAAATTTAGGCCACAACAAAGGACAGCCTGCAAGCAAAAAGCCAGACACCGAACCAGAAGAAGCTGAATTTAAGTCGAGCAAGGTAACGAAATACATTTGTTCATTCAAGCCTGGTTTTCATTCGTACTTTTCGGTTCTTTATTGCTCTTTTCGCTTTCGTTGATGCTCTCGTTGTCAGATTTCGTTCCCTTCAGCAGAACTGATTTAGGCCTATTTGTATGTTAATCGTTGTTTTGGTTTCAGATAAATGTTACTGTTTCCAATCGCTTTCCGTTAGTTTTGGTTGTGCATTTACATTTGTTAGGTGATCATATCGCTCGTCTTGTCTTCAGGAAACACGCACAATAAAGAGCAGAACAAGTTCAAATATACTCTTTTAGGCCGGTTGGGTAGTACTAGTGTGGACAAAATCCCACAGATCGTCGCAAATCACACAACCCATTGGATGAGGTTTGGTACCAGGGGGGTTAAAAAGAAGTTCGATGTTTCCAAAACCATCCAAATTCGAGGATTCTATCAATATCAGAATTTTTAGTTTGAGTTGAGGTGTCACATCAATAATTATTTTTCGCAACAAAGATTATCACAATCAATCGTTGAATTGAAGGTGAGGAGAAAGCTCAAGCCAAAATGAATTACACTAAAATTACCAAAGTTATTGCTTTATTAATTCTGAAGTTTCCCTGTGAAGTTGAAATCGTGAAGGGGCTTAAAAGTCTGCCTCACAGTAGTACACGTATTTCTATATGGAACAAAAGGATCTTCCCAAATTATCAGATTTTGAGTGGGAAACTTTCTTAGGAGTTAGAGTTTCTTGTGAGTTAGAGTTTCACAACAGTCTTCATGTTTGCTCTCTTTGCACTCACAAGCATTTCAAAACGATTTTTGTAAGCCTTGAATTTATTAAGTTTAAACATTGCTCAAGGACCTTAGGAGTACACAGGAAACAAGTGAAAACAAAGCTAAAATATTTTCTTATCCTTCTCAATAAATATTCATAGTAGGTAACTCAGAAATAGTATGTACCATGTGGCTTTGTTTACAAATAGCTTCATTTTATTTGCAGATACTTATCAGTGTTTGCAGTTAATGCAAATATTTCCGGGCTGGAATGTTTGCTTTATTTCAAACGAGAATCATAGAGAAACTGGCTGTCAGAAACAGTGGCGTGGCCAGGGGAGGGTATGGGTAAATGCCATGGTAAATACTGCCCACTTTAAAAAATTGGCTAAAATTGGAATTTAAAAATGTTATAAAAACGTCTTGGTCGGTCTTGGACTGTACCGTTGTACACCCCCATGTCTGAAAATGTTTGACTTTTGCCCCCTCACTATTTGTTGTCTTGCCCTGCCAACCTAGCAGTGGCGGATTTAGGGGGGGGGGGCAAAATGAAAATTCAGCTTGGCGCCCCTCTTTTGGCGAGAAAAGCGCCCCTCATCCTGACTCTAACGCATAATTTTTTAACTGTTTCGATTTAGATATGGGGGAAACATATAAATCAAGGCGTTATTTAGTAGTAAATCAAAGAATTTTCTTTAAAAGGTGTCCAAAAAATTTTCGCGTGCCTTCGGCGCGCTGACTTTCCGTTATATATTTGGCGCCCTCTTTGCAAGTTGCCCCCCCCCTTCAACTTCGGGCTGGATCCGCCTCTGCAACCTAAAATGGCGAAATTTTTTGAATTGGTAATTTTGAAGGAAATTATATCAGTACCTGAGTTTGGACATTGTTTCAACAAGATACGTCCACCCACTAGGAGACTTTCACAATTTCTTTCAGCAAGGAAATTGGCGACAGATAAAAATGGCAAGACTTCAATGCTCTGAGCTGGTGAGAAAGAGGCTGCTTGGTTGAGCAAGCTGTCAAACCTCGTAAATCAAACGAAGGTAATTTGCATTCATTTTATTCAAGAGCCTAAGGAGAAGGGGGACAGGGGGACAGGGGGAAAGGGGCAGGAAATGAGCCTCCCTGCCGCCCTTTACACTGGCAACAAATCATTTTGTGTTGTGAGAAGTACTGGTACCGTTCCTTTGAAATCTCATGCGCTCTCGACGGAAATCTTTTGGCCCCTTTCGAGATATTCCGGAAATCTTGTGAACATCCTTCACTTCACTCTCATGAAAACGTTTCTGGAAGGAGTTATACACCACGCATATATGTGGTTTGTAGGAAGGCCTGTATTGTGCGTGCTGGCAGACTCATGAATGAAGTTGTGTGCTGTGGGCTGCCAGGCTAGGGTCTGGCAGCCCACAGCACACAATTTAAGTTTCCTTTTGAAGTTGTCATATCATAGCACAGTATAGTAGCGTGATTTGACTTTCGAGCCAGAGAATTTGCAGGGAATTTGCGAGGGTAGAGGTTGAAGCCCAGCCTCACACGTC
>REGL01000282.1:186598-205013 GCA_004194395.1 Aurelia aurita complex sp. Pacific
GCACCTTATCGAGCTGCTAGAATTTTCCACTTGCTATGAAGGTGCTTGGTCAAGCTTTAGTGGCTCTCCTTGCAAGGTCTGGTTCCAATGTATTGACAACACAGCTTATGATGAAAACTATTCAATACCATCTTTCGGGGCTGAAAATTAACATGATGTATTCAACCTCTGACAAACTGAAGCTGTGACTATATTTGGTTATCGCGGCTAGGCTGAAGAGGTAACACGTTTAATGAGCTGTGGAATAAAAAGTATGGGGGTGATATTTGAAATTAAGATGCTAATCCATCAGTCAAAGGCTAACTTAGATCTGATAAACGACTCATCTTTTAGACCCACACATTTGGGAAAGGGGTTTGTGTGGGAATCCCATGTTGATTTTGGTCCATGATTTACTTGTCATTGAAACATATGAATTCACTCCAATTGCTTGTTTCAGAAGTAGAATTTAAATCTCAATGGCAAGGAAATCATGGACCAGAATGGAACAAAGAATTCAAGTTCCCATACAAACAACCCCTTACCAGCATATTTCTAATTCATGGGTCTAAATGATGAGTGCTTTTGCAAAAAATAATTTTCACATCCAAGTTGGCCTTTTACTGCTGGATTTACATTTTATCATTAAATATTGGCCACATTATTGATATTTTACAGCTCATCAAACGTATTAACTTTTTGGCTCATCTGGTACGGTACATGCATGTGTTTCTAAAGTCTAGATTTTCTGATAACCAAACTTTCCTGTCTTTCCCGTAGAAAAAGGTGCAACCAACTCTGCGAGTAGACATGAAAGGACGTAGCAAGTTTCAAAGCAGGCAGCGTGGTGGTACCAGTGACAATAGAAGGACCAGGGATCAGGAAATGGTATGGCGAGCAAGGCAACAAGAGCAAATTAGATGGGAGCAAGAACTTAGACTGAGAGAAGAGGAACTCAGAAGATGGGAGGAAGAGGAATATCTCAGAAGAGTAGAGAAGGATAGGCAAGAGATTCTATATATTTTGTTGCTTTTAAGATTTTGTTTTGCTATCTTTCTTCTAATCTGCAATTTGATCACGAATTAGCACTGAAAAGTTGACTAAAATATGGAGTTTCAGAGCAGCTGATGATGAAAATCTTTTTACAACCATCTTTCGGGGCTGAAATGTCCTTGATGATTACACACCTCTGACAACCTGAGGCTGCTTCACATACAGTTTTACCTTTTTTATTGCCAAGTTTTGTAGCCAGCTGTTCCTTTTGGACAGAGTTGTTTCAGAGCCCAATTTATCTCTTGTCTGTATTTTGTTATTTGTTGATTTCCAATTCTGGAAATCATTTATTTTACTAACAAGTAACAAAACTTGTTTTTGCCAGGGCTCATTTGAAAGAAATTAATTTTGTGGTGCCCAGAAATTCAAACTGTTCAATTGTTTTTCAACTATAGATTCCACCAATAACTAATTTTTGTTGCATTTACAGATACTGGACAAGACCAGACCATAGAAATATGCATGAATTAGAACACTATGAATTAGAGAGAAGAGCCAGATACTTTGATCCAATGGGACACAGGAACGAGGGAGTAAGTTTGCGCTAAACATTTATCTTCGCAATTGCTGAAAGTTTGAAAAAGAATATGTGAACTAGATTGGGCTGATTTACTCTACAGTTAAAAAATGGCTTTGAAATCGGCTCAATTGGTAAAATTTTAAAAGCATTTCTGGGATATATAAGTATAAATCATATTAGGCCTGTTTTTAAGTTGTGCTGCTTTATGCAGAACCAAGTGAATTTCAACCAATTTTGTCTGGTTTGGCACTGTGCAATGCTTACATTAACCAACTTGACAGGTGCTTGATCAAGCTTTGGTGGCTCTCCTTGCAAAGCCTGGTTCCAATTTTTCGGGGCTGAAAATAACATGATGTATTCAACCTCTGACAAACTGAAGTTGTGACTTTGTGAAGGTTTGGCTGTTACTCTTGCCAAAAGACATGTCTGAGATTGAGTACAAAATTTTCACAAAAATTCATATTTTGCACATGCATCATTACTGTTTGGCACGGCACATCAAAATCTTCTTCTTACAAGAACAGAGACGATTCAGGTAAAACTCAAATTCCACTGGTTCGGCACAGCAGGGCATGACACATAAAACAGGCCTTACTGTACAAGTTAACCATTTTACTTATAATTATGGATTGTTAACTCCAGTAGGCACTTGATTTTTTGAGCTCCAAGCAATTGTTTGCAGGGCTCTGCAATATGTATAACTACTATTGTTTTATAATTTTCTCATCCCTGAATTGCTTTTTGAGGCTTTCCAAAAGCTGATTGTTAGAGAGTAGAGCTCTGTTTGCAAATCCATTATCTTCAAGCCTGGTTCAAATTTAACCATGTATCTTCCCCGCAGCCAAGCCCTCCTACACCAGATGACAGGCTAGTGATGGCTAAACACAATGAAATTTACCCCAATGAAGCAGAACTGAAACAGGTCCAAAATGTTGTGGGAACTACAGAGAAAGCATTGAAACTTGTATCAGATCAAATTGCAGATGAGGACCAAAAAGCAAGGGAGCTGAAGGAACCAGCTGAAGTTAAAGTGAAAGAAGAAAAGGTAGAAGAGGGTGATGCAGGTGATGCAGCAGAAAACAAAGACAGCACAGAGGCAAAGAAACCAGCTGAAAAAGCAGGCCCAAGTAAGGATACATTCATTCATTTATCATCTCTCTTTTGTACCAGTAACAGTTGATAAATGCAAATGTGCCTGTCAAGTTGCCAGATAAAATTATTCCATTAATTAATTCTTCCAACCTAATTGCAGCTCTTGTGGCAAATTCAATCGTCAAACTATTTCAGCGATGATGCCTGACCTATTGTTACACTGGCAAGGTGTACACAGATACCTACCTACCTACATACATTAATCGTTTCTCTCCTTCCTGCCTTCCTATACAGAAATCTGCCCTATCATGTAATGTGCTCATTCTTTGCGCATAACAAGGAACCATATGTGTTTACATGCAGGAGACACACACTTATTTATCTTTAGATTCACAAGAACGTTTTGAAGCAACATAAACTGTAACTCGAGGATAGGATGGCAAACTTTGGCAAAATTGATTTCTCCATCTAAGTTTTACAAAATGATTGGCAATTCAGTTAAATTTGTGCATAGTTTTTGGTGGTAAATATTTGGCAAATGCTGATGCACTGTTATTGGACACCAAACATATTTGAACTTGTTTCTGAATCAAAGGATTTATTCACACAAGTCATATAGAAATCGAATGTGGGAATGTTACAATTGAGATGGCTGGAAGGCAGTAAGAGCAAAGATAGCATTGAGGTCCATTTGTCCAGACTTCATTGCATTCTTAAAAATACTTATTTATGGCTCTTAGTAAGATTATATGCAAGATAACACAGTTGTTTACTCACAATCCAATGTGGGAATCTTGCAATTTAAACAGTTGCAAGCTCTACCCAAGTAGGCTGGAGCTGAGTACAATAATATGTACACTAAATGAAGTGAATTCCTTCTACAACATTGGATAACAATACTGCTCGCAATCTTATTTCATTTATTTGAAAGTGCTTTGTTTGTAGCGGTACTCTGCATATTCCATTGGCTTTTCATAGTCACTATGTGGCAATTATTGAGGAGACAAACCATGCAGTGCACATTTTAATTGTTTCATGGAATTCACACTCTGTCACACTCTGATAAAGACGCAAGTTAAAAAGGCCTCATTGGTCTTTTTTGCATCCTAACTTCTTTATATAGTTTATTCATACAACTTTCTACCATTATTTGACAATAAATAGATGTACTGCAGAACGCTTAGTGCAGATCCGAGTATACATCTACTGTGGAACTTTGTATTTAAGATGAGAGAGAGAATTTTTTTATGATATCACAAACCAGAATTCTACCATTGGTCATCCACTTTAACTACATGTTTATTTATTGTTCTTAGGAACATTAAAAGGTGTTATGCGTGTTGGTGTTCTTGCGAAGGGTCTTCTTTTGCACGAGAAGCTTGATGTTGAATTGGTTGTATTGTGTAATGGTATGTATTTTATTGATTATATGTATCTTTATTGCAAAGCTTTGTGATTTAGAGATTGATTTTCTGATGCTGCAAGCTGGAGATTAGCATTGTTTTTCTGAAAAAACAGTTGATGTATCGAGGTCTGAACTTCAGTTTTACGTATCTACTGAATGTACTGTAAGCTCGGCAACAGTACAGGTTTCTATAATTGTACACATTTTAAACACCTTTTGTTGTGATATTAATATCAGGGCAATCAGGCACGCGCCCAAACTTTCAATTGGGAGTGATCGATTGCAGGCCCAGGAAATTAAATGTTTCCCTCAAAGAGAATGATGTCGATTCAGGAATTCACACTGGAAAACTTTGTGGCAAAATTGATTTTCGGTTTAAAACATACCTTGTACCTCCCTGATGCTGATTTTAATGGCTGGATGCAATTGAGTTACTTTATTTGCTCATTCTACCAAAGTTTACTTCACATATTTATCAATTTAAAAACAAGTACAACAAACAAACAAACCTTACGTTTAAGCCATCGTCTCGTGAGAAAACCGTTTTGTCTCAAATGTCAGACTTCCCGAGCAGGTTGAAATATAAATGCGTCTCAATGTCACAAAACTTTTGAAAATCCCTTTAATTCAATTGGCTCAATTTAATGTGAAATGATTATGTGATTGAGCAATATCAAGGAGTTTAGGACAAATTTTGGGGGAAGGGGATTACCCATAAGTTATTGAGAAATATCACATATACCTTTGCTGCCGTTTGTTTGCTATTTCCTTTGCGCGCCCCATACAGTTCATGTGAGTTGTTGGTTGCGCGCCTTAACTTTTGAACATGAAAGCCCTGTAATATCACTAGTTACACATGCAAATTGATTGCTTCCAGATGATGATAGCTTTCACTTGATATACAATGATGGATACATTCTGATTTAATGAGCCTGATGGAAGCATTTTGAATTCAAGTTAAATGGGGATTTAATGTTTTAATGATGCAATGAAGGTATCTATTCATTTGCACTTCACTTTAGCCAGGTTGTTGGTTTTAAGATTTAATGAATAGAATAAAGTGTATTGAAGATCTGCTTATAAATTGTCAATCAGAGGATCAATCATAACGTTTCTTTACAAACATATCACAACCACATTATTTATTTTGCAGACAAACCCACATTTGTATTACTAAACAGAGTTGCTGCAGCGTTGCCAGAGAAGATAAAGGCATGTAAATTGGTTTTGCTTTACTTCAAACTCTTCTGGTTTTAAATTAGACAGTGAATTGCTTTATCTTGCCTTTTAGCTGACATAACGATGAAAATTTCATGTATATTTTCTCAGCTAAAAGCTGCATTTTAAACTTATCTAATATGATGCTAAATGATACGTATAAGGAAAACGCGTGAAATCTGATTTAAGTAATCTTACAACGGATTCAGCAACGATGGCTAACATTTTTAATAACTTCTTTGTTAATGTAGCTGATGATGTCACTAAGAAGATACCCAGGTGGAAAAAATCCCCCTTGGATTATCTTTCAAATAAAAATCCTCATTCTTTCTTCATATCTCCCTCAGTCCCTTATGAAATATCAGATATAATTGATCAGTTTAAAACTGGTAAATCAATAGGTCCTAACAGTATCCCTATGAAGTTGTTTAAAATTCTGTCTCCTTATGTATCTTCTCCCTTATCTCTAATCATTAATGAGTCTTTTCTGACTGGTGTCTTTTCACTCAACATAGAATTTGGGAACTTTTTCATGCCAGACCTTTATCAGGTTGATCAAAGGACAAATAGGTTTGTAACATGAATGCTTAAAAACAAACTTGCCAAGTGCCTGTTGCAAACTATCAACTTTTTCCCAGATCTTGACGGTCATAACAGCTGTAAATTTTTTAAGCATTTTGATAATTTAGGCCAAATCTCAGTCTCCATTAATCATCACTTTCACGAGCACACAATAAAAAGGCTGGCAATCATTAAGAGGCAAGAAAACGATAGGACAGCCTCACCTTTGAAGGGAGTGGCATGACAAGGCACAAGTCCTTTGCACTTGATTTTATTATTATTATTATTATTATTATTGAAGATCTATTTAAGTAGGCTAAAAAATTAATAACTAAATTACAGCTAATTAAGGCCGTAAGCTATGCCGTTGCTTGCTGCTTATATCAATATTCAGTTAAAAGAGAAAACATGAAAATGGTGGGAAAAGGATGATGCACCATTCATAATGGTATAATCTCCTCTTTCCATCAATCATAACAACCCTGGAATTGTTCTTTGAAAGAAACTATTTCTTGATCTTGCAGACTGTTACAGAAGAAGTGTTTGAAATTACTGTTGATGAGCCTGAGGGCTGCATTATAGTTGCAACACAGTCTGAGCCAAAATGTAGTGTTGCCATAAGAATGACATCTCCTGCTGTAAGGGATGAGCCAGGGGATTCTAGTGAAGAACAAGGTTTGTTGCTGGCTTTTTTTAACAAGTTCAGGCAAGACCAGTTTGATATCCACCTGAGCAGATGGTACAGTATTTATTGCAATAATGCTTGTTTTTGATTGGCAAAGCTGCAAAATTTTTAAAAACCGCAGTTTAAACCTTAACAATTAGAAAATGGGAGAAGATTTTTCAAAAGATTTTGCTATGAAAATAATGGCAAAGAGGAAGTGAAGGTAGAATTTAGAGAGTTATTTTTATTGCAGACAAATGTAAACTTGAAGTTTTTTCTAATTTTTTCCAAGAACTTCAGAATCTAAAATTGTGCAATATCAAACAAGAGAGTTGGTTTTATATTTGTAGGAATTTCTCAAAACCACCAAATCTTCCAAAAATGTAACTATTCAGAGAGGTATTAGACTGGCCTTTCCGTCTTTCCTTTTTACTGATTCGTTTGAATGAGAAAGTGCACCCTGTAGCAGTCTGGGATTGATGGGGATTATGCAGTTTAGCTTAATTTTTAGTTTCTTTGTGAAACTTAGTGTCCATGGCATTTTTTAGAGCCATAATAAAAATACACTAATGAAAGTGGATCAACGAAAAAAGTCAGATAATTCTCTGGAAGGTTGATTTGATAACACATTTTGTGTTTAATTTTGTTTTCATTTGCAAAATGAAGCTTTTGATAGGTTGGAGAAATATACATCAAGGGGGTATCATTTCTTCTGCCACTTGCATGAAAAGTTTCTGAACGATGAATGGGGAGAAGAAGCACATTCTCTGACTAAGTTGCTGTTACTTTACAACATTGATATTTGCTAGATTGTATATCAGTTTTGACGAATGTCAATTACTTTACTTCATATTTGCCTAACATGTTATCTTAATGTTGTAGCCTGACTAAATTTCAAGCAAAGGAAGTTGTTTTGTCAAGCAGAACAGCTTCCTTATCTGCAAGAGAAAAAGAATCATGAAATCAGAGGAGAACGTTGATGGGTGTACTGAGCTTTGACCAGTAGTGCACCTTTGCTCCATTTTAAGATCAATATTTTGATGGATATATCCTATATTTGGGGATTGGGATGATTAGTGTAATGGGGGATTGGTGCTCAATGTTGCTGCTATCTATGGATTCAATATTTTAAGCACATTTACAAATAACTGTTGACTGCTTAACAACATAGCTTCAAAGCTCTTTCCTTATATTGGAACTGGAAAAATTTTGTTTCGAATTAGAGCCATTTATGCAAAGAACCTGTTTTGTAGGTTAGACATTCATGAAACCATCCTCAAGGAAAGATTTTGATTTTCCCCACTAAAAGCAGGATGCTGGGAAACTAAAAATAGACCTCAGTATTTAATGCAATGCAAAATCTTCTTTGCTGTTCGTAGCTGATACAGTAAACAGTGCCTAAATGCAGTACCATGTAATCTACAGCTGTTTCAGGTTGCACGTAAATGGACTCATAAGCAATGAAGTTAAGGTGTAAAGAATTTGAATTGTAAAGCAAGATTTTCCTACCCATTTCCCAATTTTAATCCCCCCACCCCAACCCTACTAATCACACATTACTTGTTTTTAACACCCCCGTTGCGTATAATGGAGCGTATGTGCCTATTTGGTCAAAGTCTCAAATGAATATCATTTTATTGGTAGCAACACCAGATGAGGGTGAACTGCTGAATAAAGAGAAATGCCTTGAAGCTCTAGCATCTCTACGCCATGCTAAGTGGTTCCAGGTTCGACACCAATTTCTGTTTTACATTTCACACCTCCTTCGTTTCTATCCGTGGCTAAAGAGGAAGCTAGGTTTACTCATCACTATCAAATGTAAAATCAGCATGATTTCACCAAAAAGCAATGCCAAAGTTATGACATTGATCTATGTCTTTTCCAAAATTTATTCATTTTAGGTTGTTTGATAGTTCTGGTTCTTGAAGTAACACAAAATCTGTATGCAGCCTTAAGAGTGATGATTGACAACATATCTTCAGGCCAAAGACTTGCCCTTTGTGTCACAAAATGCAGTTTGTACTGCATTGATTATCTAGTAATCACGTGTACCAAAGAGCATTTTAGCAAACCTAGCTACCTCTTTAGTTTTAATAAATTTAGTGTGAGCTGTTTGTTTGTTTGTTACTTTCTGATTAATCTGATCAAGAAGCAATTCTGGTTTGCAGTTTTCAAAATGGGCTGTTTTGATGTCTATCATCTCCAAAATCAGTCCTTTCATACAGCTTACACTGTTTACAAACGGCAAACTTATGAGGTGGAAGTAAACTGTGGAAATATGTAACATGACATGCATATGATATTTTCCACACAAAAACCATCAGAGACCTTTTATTTGTCATTTTTTGAACCAATAGCTTTTCGACTGTTTTTCTTAGTTTTTTAGTTTTTACCAAAAATTCCACCGGATTTTTTGCAAATTACAGAGTTTTTCACAAAAAGTTCTATTGGCTGTTTTTGCATGATTCATGTTCATTTTCCAATGTTCTAGTTGACTGCCTAATGACATCAAATACTGCACACCTAGTGAAACATTTAGATTTACATTACAGGCACGTGCAAATGGTGTCCAATATTGTGTCGTCATTATTCGCATTATGAGAGACCTGTGTAGCAGGATTCCAGCATTCCAGACCTTAAACGGATGGGTAAGCAACTTTAATTTGGTTGTCTGCTTTGGATAAAACTTTTTAGGTAAGCAGCCTCATTTTGTAACTTACGAAATTTCTTCAAATTGCTTCATATGAAATTTCTGACCTCACATTCAATACCCTAATTTTTATTCTTGTTACAATTTTTCATGGTCCTAGTGACTCTTAATCTTGATTTTATGATGATAATAAATTTGAAAATATCCAAGGAATTGGACTTAGATGAATCTAATTACTGAGGGTGTAAAATTACACCCTGGATGATTTTCATGGTCAAATGCCTCGTCAATTTTCAAGCCTGTTATTGTCATCAAATATAAATCCCAAACACTAGGATTATGAATAATTGAATCCAATAAATTACATTCATTGGTAATAANCACATTCAATACCCTAATTTTTATTCTTGTTACAATTTTTCATGGTCCTAGTGACTCTTAATCTTGATTTTATGATGATAATAAATTTGAAAATATCCAAGGAA
Organism: Aurelia aurita complex sp. Pacific; assembly: GCA_004194395.1. Taxonomy (NCBI): domain Eukaryota; kingdom Metazoa; phylum Cnidaria; class Scyphozoa; order Semaeostomeae; family Ulmaridae; genus Aurelia; species Aurelia aurita complex sp. Pacific. Next base: position 196,226 of record REGL01000282.1, read on the forward strand.
TTGGACTTAGATGAATCTAATGACTGAGGGTGTAAAATTACACCCCGGATGATTTTCATTGTCAAATGCCTCGTCAATTTTCACTAGGATTATGAATAATTGAATCCAATAAATTACATTCATTGGTAATAATGTTAATGATATAATGGAACATTTTATGAAGATTTTATGAGCAAAACGTTTTGCTTTTAACAGTTTTGTTTTTATATTTAATTTTCTGTTATCTTTTTAAGGTGGCTCATTTTTATTATGATAAAATGAAAATTTACTTTTTCACCAAGAATATTTTGGTTTGAGATCATGCACAAGGGACCATAGAATTTTGAAATATGGCAATTTGTTTATTGTCTGAAAGTGCCAATATTGATGGGGGAAGTGCAAAGAAAGTTGTCTAAGTTCCTTATGTGTATCTTAATCTATCACCTTATTTGCCTTCATCATCGTCTTGATATCCAGGGAGCCGTGACCTTCCAAACGGGTTTTTTATTGACTCACCTGGTATGGAATTAAAACTGTTGGAAAATGAGGTACACAAGATGTAGTATCTGACTTCAATGGGCATTGTAAGGGAAACAATTGTGATAAAAGTATTTAGATGCCCAAAATTTAGAAACAATAAGTACATGATTTGATCTACCACCAATTTCCAAGATTTGAGTTCATTTGTATAATATTGTACGTATGTAACACATGCTCTTTTGCTCTGTACTATAACTCTTTCTGTGTATTTTAACATCCAATGTGGGAATCTTGCAATTTAAACAGTTGCAAGCTCTACCCAAGTAGGCTGGAGCTGAGTACAATAATATGTACACCAAATGAAGTGAATTCCTTCTACAACATTGGATAACAATACTGCTCACAATCACATTTCATTTATTTGAAAGTGATTTGTTTGTAGCGGTACTCTGCATATTCCATTGGCTTCTCATAGTCACTATGTGGCAATTATTGAGGAGACAAACCATGCAGTGCACATTTTTAGATATTTTTTATGCACAAGTAAAAGATGCCTTAATAATGTGGCAGAAAGAAGTGTAAACGTTATTGTTGCCTCTACTTAAGAATTTGTTGATGTCTTTGGATATTTCCCAACATGATTCTATGGCTTGATTTCATTTGAAAGCCTTCAGAAAGTGCCTTGTACAAATTCTACCGCGTTTTTACGTAGATTGGCTTGATCTTCCATTGCATCACAATTAATTTCATATTTCAGGCAATTGAGCTGATGGTTGAAAAAGCATTAAGCAGTGGTCCAAGTCCAGCTGGGCCTGGAGAGGCATTCAGAAGAGTTCTTGAGATTATTTCATCTGGAATATTCCTACCAGGTATGCTTCATAGTTGTTGGTCATACAGATTGTTAACGCCATTATCAAACTTAAAATTAAATCATTTTGATGGTCTACAATCAGCATGCTTTTGTGTTTTCAAGACAAATTTTGCTTGGATTTCTTATTTATTGGATGTATTGGTGGCACTCACCTAATAGCAGTGATTTTCTGCAGTTCTTTTCAGTGGGACCTGGGATAGAGGGTAGTTCAGAAAGAGGAAGAATGGAAGCAGAGCAATAAAAATGTTGATAGGGAATCTCTGTTGCAGGGAATATTAAGTGAAATAAAGAGGACAAAAGCGAGGAAATGTTGGATGATGGAACTTTTTTCAAAACAATGTAACATAGATATTATGATTAAGGATTTGTGAGGAGATTAATCACATACATATATATGCTTATCATTTTTCTTATTGTAAACCTTCAAAGTTGTTAGAAGGGCTGTTTGAAAGAGATGAGGTTCTTTAGACCAACAATCTGTAACAGCATTAAGCAAATTCAAACAGCAATTTCAATTGCATTTTGTCCTTAGTTTACTTCAAAGTTGGTTAGATGAGGCAATTGAAGTCAATTTTCCCAGAATTCATTACATGCTTAAATGTACTTGATATGGTTGTATCAAGATTATGTAGGAGAATGCTGTGTTTGTTCACAATCCAATATGGGAATCTTGCAATTTAAACAGTTGCAAGCTCTACCCAAGTAGGCTGGAGCTGAGTACAATAATATGTACACCAAATGAAGTGAATTCCTTCTACAACATTGGATAACAATACTGCTCGCAATCTCATTTCATTTATTTGAAAGTGATTTGTTTGTAGCAGTACTCTGCATATTCCATTGGCTTTTCATAGTCACTATGTGGCAATTATTGAGGAGACAAACCATGCAGTGCACATTTTTAGATATTTTTTATGCACAAGTAAAAGATGCCTTAATAATGTGGCAGAAAGAAGTGTAAACGTTATTGTTGCCTCTACTTAAGAATTTGTTGATGTCTTTGGATATTTCCCAACATGATTCTATGGCTTGATTTCATTTGAAAGCCTTCAGATGGTGCCTTGTACAAATTCTACCGCGTTTTTACGTAGATTGGCTTGATCTTCCATTGCATCACAATTAATTTCATATTTCAGGCAATTGAGCTGATGGTTGAAAAAGCATTAAGCAGTGGTCCAAGTCCAGCTGGGCCTGGAGAGGCATTCAGAAGAGTTCTTGAGATTATTTCATCTGGAATATTCCTACCAGGTATGCTTCATAGTTGTTGGTCATACAGATTGTTAACGCCATTATCAAACATAAAATTGAATCATTTTGATGGTCTACAATCAGCATGCTTTTGTGTTTTCAAGACAAATTTTGCTTGAATTTCTTATTTATTGGATGTATTGGTGGCACTCACCTAATACAGTGATTTTCTGCAGTTCTTTTCAGTGGGACCTGGGATAGAGGGTAGTTCAGAAAGAGGAAGAATGGAAGCAGAGCAATAAAAATGTTGATAGGGAATCTCTGTTGCAGGGAATATTAAGTGAAATAAAGAGGACAAAGCGAGGAAATGTTGGATGATGGAACTTTTTTCAAAACAATGTAACATAGATATTATGATTAAGGATTTGTGAGGAGATTAATCACATACATATATATGCTTATCATTTTTCTTATTGTAAACCTTCAAAGTTGTTAGAAGGGCTGTTTGAAAGAGATGAGGTTCTTTAGACCAACAATCTGTAACAGCATTAAGCAAATTCAAACAGCAATTTCAATTGCATTTTGTCCTTAGTTTACTTCAAAGTTGGTTAGATGAGGCAATTGAAGTCAATTTTCCCAGAATTCATTACATGCTTAAATGTACTTGATATGGTTGTATCAAGATTATGTAGGAGAATGCTGTGTTTGTTCACAATCCAATATGGGAATCTTGCAATTTAAACAGTTGCAAGCTCTACCCAAGTAGGCTGGAGCTGAGTACAATAATATGTACACCAAATGAAGTGAATTCCTTCTACAACATTGGATAACAATACTGCTCGCAATCTCATTTCATTTATTTGAAAGTGATTTGTTTGTAGCAGTACTCTGCATATTCCATTGGCTTTTCATAGTCACTATGTGGCAATTATTGAGGAGACAAACCATGCAGTGCACATTTTCACACCCTGTTCAACAGTTGCTCCCAAGGCTTGGCTCTTTCTCCTTACTCTGATTTGTTTGATGTAGAAACGTATTTTCCAAACATTTAACGTTTTTTGTTGCCATGTTTTTGGGAGGGAAGATTACTTGACCCACTTGCTGATATAGAAACCAAGTAGCAAAGAAAGATGCCCTATACAACACATTTCAAATTTCCGTCTTGAAGGACAGTTTAGGGCTGCAAGGTAGACACTTTGCCAGCTAAACCTTCATCTTTACGATATTGAATCCAAGTCCTGCTCGCTGTTTGTATGTGTTTAAGTGGAAAAAACATGTCTGGCACATCACCTAAAGACATGTTTCCGAAGAAGTGTTTGAGCAACAGTTTGTTATCTTGCAATAAGAATTGTATCTCAAACTGCCAGGTTTAACATACTTTGTCTCAGTTCCCTTGTTTAAGTTGTCGTGATGTGATGGCTTTACCAGTACAATTTCCTTGCTAGGGTCATGTGGTTTGCTTGATCCATGTGAAAAGGAAAGCACAGATGCCACTGGAGGTCTAACTGAACAAGAAAGAGAAGACCTTACAGCAGGAGCACAGGTATTTATTTTTAACACTGTTTACGTGATTCATGCCGTTGCAGCACCATTTTCCTGCTGATGCAGCGTATCTCTTGTGATAAATTTTGAATTAAAGTACAGTACTAGCCCACCAAATAGAAACCAATATTTTCAAAACAGCCTGTTTGATTTTCCATCAAGAGATATATGCGTTTCTTGCATGGGGGTACCATTTCTCAACGAAATCAGCTTGAGGTTTGTTAGAAAATGGTTTCTATTTTGGGGTTGTTACTGAATCTAAATTTTCTTGGAGATGGTTTTTAGTTGCCTTTTAAATGTACAAAAACAGACATCGAAGCTTTTTCCACTGCAGTAAAAACCTGCATAAAAGAACAAGTGTATTAAGAACACTCAGGCTGAAATTTGGTTTAAAAAGTATCAAAGACATAAGAACGCATTCAGCATGAAAAATGAAAATTGTTTTCATGTAAAAAGCTGGATGGCATGAGTTACTGAAGTGGTTACTGAATTACTGATGTTGAAGTTAGTTCCACCCAATAGTTATTAAACAATTTTGTTCTTGAACATTATTTCATCTGTTCAGTGTTGGTGGTCTTGTTCAGTGTTTAATTTTAGAAACAATTTTAAGGACACCTTAAGAACACTTTCAGCCTGATTTCGCAGAAAACACCTGATAAATAAGAACAAGATCAGCCTGAACCCCCAAAACATGTGTTCTTTAATGGGGATGTTTACTGTATTACCCAAGTTAAGTGCCTTGGGGGCTGAAAGAAGCTTGAATGAATGTCAACAACCTGCCAAACGTTTCTTTTCTGAAATTTATTCGCCCAGTTTTAGCTATCCTTACGAATTCTTCAAGAGAGTTTAGATCGAGTGATTTCAGTTTCTGTCTCATATTTTAAAATTCCACAACATACAATTCCATAAACGCAAACGAAACATATACTTAATACAAATGGAACAAAATTTTAATTATAATATACAAATCTAAGTAAACACGACGAAGAGAATCACTTTTGGAAATACGATAAATTTTAAGTTAAATTACATAATTACGATAAAAGGGGAATTGTTTGTAGGGGAATTTCTTAAGGAGGGGCTCTCTATGTAGCGATATTTGTTTTATACGAAATTATATTTTATATTAAATGGAATTTATACGAAAGGTTCAACTGAGGTGCGTGAGCTTCTATCACTGGTGTGCACATTCGAAAATTCTTCGAAATGTATAGATATATCGTTCAATTTAAATTCCTTTGTAGGATAGCTAAAAGGTCTATTACGATAGTGGAAGCAGCTTGTCTTCACGTTTTTGGGCTGTCTGCTCTGGACTGAAGTTTTTGTTTTCGTTTCAGCATGCATTGAGATTGCACGCATTCCGTCAAGTATACACAGTCCTCGATGTTGAGCCTCTGAAGCCTTCAGCACGTGGTCGTGGTCCAGGACGAGGCAAACGAAGACGTGATGACAGTCGAGAGAAGAATGGAGCAGGCGCGAAGATTTTGAAGAAAGATGAGGTCAAAGAAGCGGCTGCAGAGGTGCAAGAGTAGCAGTGAAAACTCGGGTTTCATTTCATTGGACTTGAAGTTACATTGTACTGGACTTTGTAAACTGCAAAGACAGTGATTGTATTTGTAGTTGTAGCCCTAGGGTTTTAATGCTTTAACTCGGTTATAGTCCAAAATAACGATTTCTCTGCTGGTAAATTCTTTTCAAGTTCTGACGTTAACATGATGATTAACAGCACTCAGACCATTTCATCATTTTGAGCTGATAAAACATTATTTCATCGTTTTGAAATCAGAAAACAGTTTTTACTTTAGAGATCAAAAAGATTCTGAAGGGTTTTGAATCTGAGTTTTGTTCAAAGTGTTGTGTCGAACTTAGCGAATATCTGAAAAGAAGGTAATGCAGTAACTGGATGAAAGGAGACCAGAAGGACATTTTAAGGGTGTACAGTAGATTTATTTATGAGTGATAAGCTGAGTATGTTTAATATTACGCTTCGAGTGCCAGGTTGGTATTGCGCGGTAGTCTGTTTCAGCTGCAGAAGTTTGCTGATAACTTACAAACCTTGTTATCGGGTAACTCTAGACTACCTGAAAAGACTATATAATGTCATCGTTACTAACTATTTGCAGGCAAATCAACTACGCTGATCCTCCTGCTACGGCAACAGTTTACAAAGTGAAATGATAGCGTTGTTGAAACTGTAGTCATTGTAGTAACAGCTCTGCCTAGTTTTGTTGAATTAAGTTTAAAGAATTTTATGATTACGTTATTATCCGTGAAATTCGTTTCGTTACTGCTCGCTTTTTCTTAAATTTGAAACCATAATGTCTATTGTTTGCGGGGTCTCAGCTTGATTTTGGGAAACTCGGACCACGTTTACACTGTACCGCTATAGTTTTGATCCGTCACAAAGTTTTTACCGTTCAAGAGCATCACAGCTCCAGAGCAGGTTTGACTACAGATGGAAGGAACAAAAGTGTTATAAATTAGCAGGAACGGTATGAGCGTGAGGCTGTTCCGATACACCTTAGCTACGGATCCAAAATTGTACTGGCACAGTGTAAACGGGGTCTTACTTTGCCTCGAGAGAACCAAGCACCTGCCATAAGCCATGAGTGCGTTTTTTGAAACAGCGATTTACGGTCCTGAAGAATAGAATTCGGAAAAAACTCACTTCGAACGCACTCAATCAAATCAAAATAAACAGAAAGACCGTGTACTTTGACGAGCCAAGGGTAGGAATCTTAGTCCGAAAACCGGTAGTGGACCAAAAAAATTTTGCACCACCTTTGACCTCAAAACTGGTAGTTTAAATGGCAAATTTCTGCTGTTCTATTTTTCAATTTGGCGAACAATTTCAACATGATTTATCATTGACGATGTTTGTCCCAAAACCTGTAGTTTCGAAAGCAAGTGATAATTTTTGATATGAAAGTACAATTGTCCCAAAACCGGTTGCCGGACAATGGTAGGACTGCTNAATAGAATTCGGAAAAAACTCACTTCGAACGCACTCAATCAAATCAAAATAAACAGAAAGACCGTGTACTTTGACGAGCCAAGGGTAGGAATCTTAGTCCGAAAACCGGTAGTGGACCAAAAAATTTTGCACCACCTTTGACCTCAAAACTGGTAGTTTAAATGGCAAATTTCTGCTGTTATATTTTTCAGTTTGGCGAACAATTTCAACATGATTTATCATTGACGATGTTTGTCCCAAAACCTGTAGTTTCGAAAGCAAGTGATAATTTTTGATATGAAAGTACAATTGTCCCAAAACCGGTTGCCGGACAATGGTAGGACTGCTTTGGTAAAAAGTTTGAAATTCTGGCCTTTTTTCGGAAATTTGCCGGACAAAGGTAGAACCTCTTTGGTGAAAATTTGGAATTTCTGGTCTTTTTTTCCGTAAATTTGTTGGACAAAGGTAGAACCGCTGATGTGAAAATTTGAAATAGTGGTCTTTAATTTAGGTTAAATATTTTACAGTACTTGCCCGCCCCTAGATGAGCTGAATGAAAGATGTCAGAACCATTTCATTTCATTTTAAAAGATAGCTACATACGAGAGCATCATCTGATTTAATAACAACACGAACACATAATAAACAAATTATCTACCTACTAATAACAATTTATGACTGTTCACGTAATACGAAAGCACTTTTAATAAGGAAGGTGGCAATCTCTTTGATCAGGCCAACGTTTTCATTTGATAATTGACATTATAAATATAAATTTCTCGTGTGGCGATAAGTTCTCAAAATTAGGGACCAGTTCCCGAAAGAGTAGCAAGAGTTTATTACGAGGTTCATTGTATGCATTGCATGTCAATAAAAAATGTTCTTCGCTCTCAATACAATCCAGATTGCATCGCCGACATATCCTGTCCTTTTCTGGCACACCTTTGTGTCTACCAACTTCTATTTCTAGCTGATGATTACTGCAGCGAAATTTGGCTAATGTTCAGCGAGCATTTCTATCTTGCATTTGCAAGTACGGTTCTTCATGGAAACGAGTTTTGTACAAACTGTAAGAACGAAGTTTGTTACCTCCTATTGCTACTTCCATAGTGAGACAAAATCGAATGTTTCCAATGCTGCTCAAATTTACTCGAAATGAGTCTGTTAATAAACCTTTTAAAGGCTCCAGATTTCATGCGAGAAATTTTTGTTTGATCGTTTTGAATGCCAAGAGATTTTAGCAAAACCTCAATAGTGGATAGCCATAGCCATCCGAAGGCTCCTTTGGATTTGAGATCAGCACTTTCCTTAAAAGCATTTGTTAATAAGTTGTCCCCCTCTGAAATGAGTAAGCGGTGGTAATAAACGAGAATGTGTTAGTTCGCCCCAAGTTGCAAAATTACTACAGCTGGCGTTTACTCCAAGTACCCTTTTGCAAACATTACAATGGGGGATACTATGATGTATTATGTGGAGTAAGGTAGACTTGCCCCAAGTCTATTTACCTATTTCGTAACTGCAAAATTTCGTAACTGCTATAAGGAAATAAGGGAAGGGAAAAGCGAAAGTATACTAGAAAGTCTCTTCTCTCTCGTTCTACCGTTTTTACTATTGATTCCCTTGTTTCCTTGTGCTCTTCCAAAAAGTATTTATTTCACAAATAAAAAATTGGGAAGGCGTAAGAAAACAACACACGATAGTGACAAAAAAGGGAAGGTATTTTTTTGAATGAAATTTTTTTGAACATTTTTTGAATTAACTGTAATATGGGCTTC
>REGL01000282.1:255076-269699 GCA_004194395.1 Aurelia aurita complex sp. Pacific
AAGAATTCAAGAAAAATTTTCAAAAAAACTTAAGACTATCGTAATTTCTAAACTTTTTGACGTAACATGACGTAATTTGGAAGAACACCATAGTTTGTGAATGTCTACAATATGGTATCAAGCAATAATCTGCCACTCGTCTGGTTTATGATTTAGAAATTTGATGACGTCACACCCTCAAATGAGTTGAAATGTAAGATACGCTGTAATTTTGAAAAATATTCAAAATTTCTGAAAAGTCCAACGGTAGGATTATAGATAAGCATCTAAAGTTTCTTTCGAGCCATTCAATCAGAAGAAATAGGTCATTGGATTTTACACCCACCTTTTTACGCCGAGATAAAGATCTGGAACGTATGCTGAATTTATCTATATTTTCAGTGCTCATAAGAAATCGACAAAATTAAAGATATGCTTCAATCTCTCGGCTATCAAACAGAATTCGATTCTTTCCAATCCATTAAGTTATCTTGTTGCTATGAATTGTTAAAGCTTGGAATTTTTTCTGGCTCACCCGCTACATTTTAGGAGACTGCGGTATGAATTGTCTCCGTTTTTAGCATTGAAACTTAAGGTTTGGTTAGGCGATGGAAATAAATTTCCCCTCATATTTGCAGGTTTCCGTCCCAAATTGCGGAATGTTGTCAATGTTGTGCCTTTATCGACGATTCAAAACGGTGCAAAAGAGTGGGTGGCAGGGTTAGTATCATTTTGATTAATTTGAAAACCTTGAATTTTGCAGTTGTTTGCGTGGAGCACTACTCAGGAATAAAAGCACCTGCCTGAATAAAAACACACTATTCAGGAATAAAATATCTGCCAAAGGAAATAATAAAAGTTCTGTAGTCTGTCTTACTCTCAACACTCTCAAATTGGATTTCACGTGAAAATGCCCACGAATAACAACAATTCATGTAATTTTGCGTTCTCGTAAATACAGCTACTGTTGGAAACGAGCACGTGTCTCCAAATTGTTATTACGTTTGATCAAATAGGGGAATTATGGAGGAAGATGGAACTCCAAAAGGTTTATATTGCTGAATCTCAAAGGCTAAATGTCATCCCTGGCAGCATGAAAATTTTATTTGGGACGATCTCATCCTCCTAAGAGGTTGAAGTCATTGCTGTAAGGCAGATGTTGGTCGTGATTTTAGGTTTGCTTTCAAGGTTTCTCAAAGGGGCTTTCTGGAGAAAATCCCTTATAATTTCAGAACGGAGTGGCCAATTTCAGTCTGGTAAATTTTGAGGTCTATTTAGACATTTCCGCTGTTAAATGATAATTCAGAAATACACTACAACTTTTTAAGCGTTTAGATTTTCACAGGGTATTTTTTAAGGATTTTCTACTGGTGGGGCAAACAGCCAAAAGGGCCCTAAATTTTTACGGTATGACTTTGCCACAAAGACAAAAGTAAATTGCTTATCACTTACAAAGTCAGGTCACTACTATCAAAACTACATCGGTAAAAAACTGTTTTTGATATATACAGGGTGTCCCAGAAAAATTGTTCAATGTTTCATTAAATATTAGAAAGTAACAATAAAAAATGTACAGGCTCCTAGTTAGATAAACCTGTTCCTATGACTTTGAATCCATTTTTGATGCCAGAATCTTGCGAATCCGCCAAGAATTCATGGAGCTACAAGCTTTTGAAATCCCAGTTTGTGCGAAAACTGAAACCAGACCCCCCTAACTGACTTGTTTTTCAAAAAGACATCCCAATGTCGAGGTAGAATAAGACTGTCCAATGTTTTACCTCTCCTTGATATCAGAGCCAACAAAATAGGGCGTCAAAGGTAATATAATTCTTGTAACCATTGTAGGCCAGGCGGAGAAGAATGCGGGAATGGTCCCCTGACGGGGAAATATATGAGAACAAGTGGAATTGGTCAATTTTGGGGTGCTAAGTTCGATAATCGTTTGTATACAGGCAATGTGCGGGGCCTTCAGCCTCGTTTTCGTGATTTGAAGTCTTGTTTTGGTGAAAAACGATCGATGCCTGATTGAAGCGAAAAACACAAGGGAAACTTTGACAAATAAGGACGGCTTAAGTTATGTTGTACCAACTGCTGAGTGAGAAAATTGATGGTATACTGTCAATGGGCGTGGCATGCAACTAAATTGATATCAAGGATTGCAACTACAATATCAAATCCATGAACATGTCTGCGTGTAAATTAAATTCTGAAGTCAAGTAACATGGTCGAAAAAATAAAGGTCATATTACAGACGCATTTCATTAATCCATTCAAGCCTAATCTTGATAAAGATGCATTGCTCAATTTGGTCTCAGGCTATCCAGCTCATGAGAATGTGCGGAACTGCTTACTCGAGCTTGAATCAAGAGAAAAGGAGCTAATGACTGAATTTCAAGACAGAATCTCAAAAGAATAATCCGAAACAGATTTTTTCAGCCCAATCAAGAGAGAGGCCGTCAAGACCTTCAAGAACTTAGCCGTCCACACGAAGTTGAAGGACCATTGAATTTGAAAGACAAAGGAACTGACATTTCGAAGAGATATTTTGGCAATTTTAGTTGCATACGTATTCTAACAAGCACGGGACAGGAGTCGATCTCGAGAGTAAATTGTACGAAGCTGCCATGCTTGACCTGAAGATTGTAAGACATGATGAACTGCCATCCGCTAGAAAAATGAGGACATACTTGCTAGATCTTTAAGCTTCTATACACAGTGTAGTTGGTACTGCATCAACAATAAGAGAATTAGCATATAGAATAATGTCCACTGTTCCTTCTCAGTATACTGCCATCTTCATATAGTTTGTAATAAATACCGAGATAAATACCCATAAATACCAGGACAATAGGATCAAAGGTGGAGAATGCCAGGCGAGAGGTGTAAGCGAGCGGTATATCTTAACCAGTCCTGATATGAAGGTGCCTTTTGGCTAGACTAAATTTTTCGAAAGTGGTACCCTTGGCTAGACCAATTTCTACAAAAATGACACCTTTGGCTAGACTAAATAACGAAAAACCATACCCCTGGCTAGATTTATTTCAAAGCCATTCGAGTCAGCAGATATGAGATATCTCTAACTCGTTGGTTTGAACAAATAGCTTCCCTTTTGTAAAACTGAGCTAAAAAAAATTTCCACTTGATGTCTTACAGATTCATTTCCAATTTACGATTTAACTGCACATACACACAAGAACGATGTACCAGAATTCATACGTGTCTCATCTCATTTCCTTTATTAGAAAAACGAATTTTCATTCAATAATTTTTACATTTTCTTAACAAATTTACAGGAAACCTTTTGGACCTAAAATCTACCCATTCGCCTTCCTATTGAGAAAAATCATTAAATCCTAATAGTTTACAATTTCCGATCATAAAGAAAGTTAGAAAATTTCCTCGTAGAATCTTGCGCATTCGTTTTCCATTCAGGGCAAGTAATTTGCATTTGGTAATTTGCAATTTGCGAACAGATGTGCACTGCAAACTCAGGCTCTAGAATCTTACGAAACCGTTTCCCTTTTCAAACAAAATAATTAGCACCTTATTATTAGTAACTTCAAACATTTGTACACAACAAGCTTTGTGCCTCAACTCTTACGTGTTTCATTTCCTCCTATTTTCCCATTTCCCTTTTTAAACAAAATAATTAGCTTCTAATAATTAGCAATTTCCAAACATTTGTACACAACAAACTTTGTGCCTCAACTCTTACGGGTTTTATTTCCTCCTATTTTTTCATTAAGAAAAATTTCATTTACTGGTGTGTAGTTTTCCTATTCCAACGAATACAAGAAGGAAGTTTTGTACGTAAAGCCAAGCCTTACAGAATCATTTCTCATAAGAAGAAATTAACTCATCAGTATCTTATTATTTGCAATCTCCCAGCTTGCAGGTAATACTTGGATAAATTTGGAACTTTTCTGAGATCATGGGCAAAATACTTCTCATGCAGTAATGGTAACGGTAAACCGTTCCTGTTACTGTGCGAGTGAGATTTCAACCCAAAGAGCAAAGAATTTCTCGAATTTGAAAATTCCAGATCGAATTACAAAGTTCGCGCTGTTTCAGTCGCATGACTCATATGCGTCCTAATTATTATTATTATTATTATTGTTATCAATCTATTTAAAGTAGGCATTACATATGAAAATAGCTATAAAATAAGAGCTAATTCAAGCCTACTATCTAAGTAAAATTTGTGAAAAAGAAATAAAAATACAGAATGATTTGCTACAAATACATTAATTTACAGATTTTTACAATGTTTTTATTATTTACAATGCTTTCTTTTTCCAGAAAAATAATATCAGTTCAAGAACCCAACCTGAGCCACGAAAGGTCTACATAGTCTACAACTGCATTGTTCTCCTCTCCAGATTTTGATTTTCCGTTTAAAGCTGGAGAGGGTTTCTGACTGCTTTATATCGTTTTCTTTGGGAAGTGCCTGCCGTAGTCTACACCCACGAAACGATACCGTCTCCAAGTCATTGCACATAGTGCGCGCTTGTGGCAATAGTAGACCATGACAGCTCCTTAACCCATAAGGACTGTGNACAATGTTTTTATTATTTACAATGCTTTCTTTTTCCAGAAAAATAATATCAGTTCAAGAACCCAACCTGAGCCACGAAAGGTCTACATAGTCTACAACTGCATTGTTCTCCTCTCCAGATTTTGATTTTCCGTTTAAAGCTGGAGAGGGTTTCTGACTGCTTTATATCGTTTTCTTTGGGAAGTGCCTGCCGTAGTCTACACCCACGAAACGATACCGTCTCCAAGTCATTGCACATAGTGCGCGCTTGTGGCAATAGTAGACCATGACAGCTCCTTAACCCATAAGGACTGTGTTTTTCAACAAAGATCTCCTTCATGAAACTAGGATTAAGCTCCCATTTTGTTTTACAGATCTCAGTCATCAGCAGCTGTAAATTCCTTTGTGAAGGAGATCTTTGTGGGGCCTGCTTTTCCTGTTGTCCTGCTCTTGTCCTTGGTTGTCTTGTGTGGTGGGGGGTTGCCTCTGGACCTATGCTCTTTCTCTGTTCTGTAATGTATCCTTTATTTAGTTTATTTCTGTAGGTTATAAGGTTAGCATTTTTTGTAGTAGTGTAGCAAATGTATATCAATTGTTCACCTATGTATGTTGTAGGGTAGTGGACGTATTTGTATTCTTAGATTTATTTAGATATATTTGTTGAATTGATGAAACTGAAATGGAAACTTTGTAAATAAATAAATAAAGTCCCAAAGGAAAGCAATGTCGCAAGTTGCAATCAAAATCGTAGCTTTTAATTTTTGTTTTGAAACTATTCAATGTCTTTTACGGATGATGGAATTGAATGTCATATCTTTGATCCAATAAAACGTGCATTTTCAATACCCTACCCTGCTGTGTTTGGCTTTGGTGCTAAAATATTTCTGCCACTGCCACTACAAATGGTGTATGGTGTATATTTCTCGATGAAGATTTGATTCATGAAACTTGGATTGAGATTCCTTTGAATTTTGAGAAATTACGAAAGCGTTCATCATAACCCTCAGTTTCCTGACATCCACATAATTTGAAATACGTGCAAGTGCATGCAACTCCTGTCCAGCCTTTTTACAAAGTATGTCTACATGATTTTTTAAATCAAGGTTCTTATCCATGTTACATCCGAAAGCTTTTCTTCAAAAAATTCTGGTATCGTAGTTGCACCAATACGCACTGATACGCCAGTGTTTTTCTCTCCAAAAATCAAAAGATTTCATTTGTCAGCATACAGCTTCGTACTATTATGAAGAAACCACTAAGAGAGCCTTTGAGCATCTGGTTCAAGGCAAGAAACTATATGTTCTACCGGGTGTCTCAAAAAGTACCCCCTTTTGACTCAACAAGGCAACCAAACGATGAAATTTCGGGACTTTTTGAATTCATGGCTACATTTGTTGGTCTTCAACTTAAATGCACATACCTTGCATTTGGAAATCGAACACCAAACACCGGAGATATCAGTTCACAAGGTGAAAATTTGGAGTGCACCTGAAACCAGAGGTTTTGAGACATGGCCTAGCCATAAGTTGACAACAAACAGGCATTTTGCAAACGAATTTTCGACTTTGACCTTTGCTTTTTATTCGTGAAAAAATTTATACCTCGAATTACTTCTATTGTTCTTGAAGTGACTTTTCTTTTGAAGAAACGGTCCTTGCATTGCAAGCGATCCCAAGTGTTTTGTATTAAAGAAGAGGAAAAGGGGCACATGCACGCCTATTTTGGAGATGTGGCACGACTTTATCATTCTTACCACATTTTCATTATATTTGTTTAATCAGCGCCATGTCCATGCATCTTTTATTCTTTTCAAAAGCAAAACATGGAAACTTAAAGTCTACAGGCGCTTTGGAAAATGTCCACGATACTAATCATGACTAGGCCCTTTTTCAAAACCTCTGGTTTTGGGTGCACTATAAATTTTGACTTTGCGAACCTGTATCTCCGGTGTTTCGTGGACGATTTCTAAATGCAAGGTACGTGCATCTAAGTTGAACATTGATACATTTAGCTGTGAAGTCGGGGAGCAATGATATCTTATTGCTTGGTTCCTATTTCCAGTCAAAAGGGGGTACTTTTTTCTGAGACACCCGGTAGTTCACGACAGCACACATAGATAGTCGTGTCATCGGCGTAAGTAATTGCAAATCTCAGTCTCTTCCACCAAAAAGAAAAGGTCGGTTATGAATACATTAAATAATGGGGGCCCCAACACAGAGCCTTGCGGTACACCCTTAATTGATTCCTGCCAGGAACTGAATGACTCAATGACCTTAACTCGCTGTTTCCTGCTTAAAAGATAATCATGAACCAGTTTTAGGGTAGATCTACTGAAACCGGCTAGTATGAGTTTTATTACCTGATAGCTTCTAATTTTGACTTATATCATTTAGTCAAACGCATTTCGTTATTGAAGGCGAGGCTGAAGGCCCCACCCATTGCCTGTATACCAACGATTTTCAAACTCAGCACCCCAAAATTGACCGAGTCAACCTGTTTTCATAAATTTCCCCGTCGGGGGACCATTCCCGCATTCTCTGCTCGATGAGAGACGGGGCCATTCCAAATTAAGCTCAACAGGATTCCTTGAAGCATCCATAACCTTGATTCAATGTTAAAGAAAGCTAGTTTATCTAAAAGTGCTTTTTAAGTTCCATTTGATTTGCTTTAAACAAACGAGATTCTACCCTTTCACAAAATATGCAAGTTAGGGGCGTCTGGTTTCAACTTTCGCACAAACTTGAACTTCAAAAGCTCGTAACTCCGTAATCAATCAATAAAACGTAACTCGTAATATTTAGACGATTCGATTTGCTAGCTTTTTGTGTCTAAAATTAATTTAAAATCTCAGCAATTTGGTTATCTTGACATGGAGCCCGTACATTGTTTCATTACTTTTTTACATTTAATGAAAGGCCGAACAAACTTTGGACACCCTGTACACAAAATTACATAAAAGCAAACTTTTACATGAAAACACACAGTTTTCTATCTTGGTAAGTGAATACAGCCAGCTGGATGAACTCCAACATAGTAACTGTATTTTAGGGGAAGATCTTGATGAATTCACAGGGAAGGGGGTGGTGTGATTTCTGCAATTCAGTGGAGTGGACTATATATATGGAATTCACTTACCAGGATAGCAAAATTCAAATGCTTATATACAACCCATCCAATTCTAGAAACCTAAATTTACCAAATTTAAAAAATGATCGAAATACGTTTTTCATTCCCAGACTTAGGCCTATATTTTCTTTTCATGTTGAACATTCTTCATGAGCCTGACAAGCATGAAGCATGAAATGAATGATCATCGATCGCCTGCACAAATAACAAATGGACGATTGTTCTCATACAATTCATTTCAATAATAGCTTTGTAGCATTTAATAGCAACATCAATAACAATGTTTTGTTTACAAGGGAAAATGAAAAAGGGCCCCATTCTGACTTAGGCCACTTGGGGCAAAAGCACTAATTGTGCCTTCACTACTGGGACAAGCAAAGGGCCCACTGGGGCAAATGGCCCACCAATCAGTACGTTAAAAGATAAGTGTTGCTGCTAAAGTCGCCTTCAATGGAAAATCAAGCGCCTTGTATAAGAAAAAGAACCGCATCAAGGGCAACATTTTGGTCTTTATGTCAAACGAGAATGATACGCAAAAATCAAAAGTCATTACCCTTAGTTTGCTTAGTTCGTGCAAAAAACTATTGGTGCATTTGTGTCAAATGAGATGTCATGTGAGATTTACGATAACGCAAAATTACTTATGCAGAACCCAACAGAACGTTTCAATTGTTACTATTTGCGGGCATCTAATTTGAGACAAGCAGTCACGAAGATAACCTCTGTGCAGAATGATATGCATGAAGATGTTTTGGTACAGTGTGATCTCGTGCCTTCCCCCTGTCAATGGCGCCATTGTTTGCTGGGATTCTGCAACTTTCTGTAGCTGTGTAGGAGGGGGATCCTTCTACCTTCGGTGATGCTGCGAATGCTAGCCTCTGTGCAGGCCACCGGTTACATCATCCTCTAAAGTTGACTTATTTGCATAATGAGTACTATCAATAAGGCTAATGATTCGTTCGTTCTAGAAAACGATTGTTTTGACATAATTGAGCTGCTAATGAAGTCAAGAACGTGCCAATTCTGGGTAAATTTGTTGCTGTGCCAGGGTAAACATCATGGTGATTTATCCATCTTATGGTGTCACATCTGTCTAACATGAAATAAGCCGACGTCAAATGTTCCTATAGGATCGCGGGAAACTTCTGTCTTGTATGCGCTTTATGTGCGCTTTCTTTATTTCAGTGCCAATTAGCAGAGATAAAACGTTAATCAATCGCTTTAACGAGCGTGACGGAAGTGGGTTACTTACTTTCTTTCTTTCTTTCTTTCTTTCTCACTGACTGACATCGAAGCCCCTTCTTAGATTACAAAGTGGACTTTGTAATCAAAAATACCCTGGATTTTCATCTTCTTCAGTAACTGTTCAGTTACTGAAGATACAGTTATTGAAGAAGATGAAAACCGAAACGTTTAAAAAGTCGTAGTGTATTTCCGAATTATTTTTAAAGTTGGCTCTTGAATGATCGCTGTTAAGTGATATATTTCCTAATATCATCGTCTTGATATTCAAATAATAGTGATTTTTCCAACGGGGTTTGTTTTTACTGACTCGCCCGGTATATACATTGTTTATTTCATAACATTTGTTATATTCTTTACACACGGTAACTCCGCGAACAAAGGCTGCTTTTCAGGGGCCATTTATCATTGTATTAGGCTATTTTGATGCAACTCTGAAATCTGAATTCATCATATTTATGAACCATGGAAATATAAGCAATCAAACCAATTATATTTTCTTCGGTGTTGTTTTTCTCATAGAAAATCTTCAGATAACTGTCGCCATTTTTCTCTTTAGATGTATCAAAGATGTTCATGAAGGTGTTGAAAATTTACTGAAATACATAAAAAGTGTGAAAGGATTGGCGTTGATAAGAGATGCTGTTTACGATTTACTCGCAAACTCAAGACTTTTCAACCCAAAGGTAAGCATCTTGTTTAAGATATTTCTGTACCGGGTGTCTCAGAAAAAGTGCATGTATTTGGTTGGTTCAAGCAATGAGTATTTAGCTTTAATCAATGGCTTCTCAATTAATCACTTTCAAAATCTTCCTCAATACTTTCCTGAAACATACCGGTTGCGCCAAAATAAACTATGCGCGTTTGGCAGGCCACAATGAGTCTTACAATGAACCGATTTTCAAGATTTATGACTTAATCTTTAGCAGAAAGCCTGAATTAGATACTGGGATTTTTTGCAATTTTTTCATTATCAGTTTTTAGAGGTAGAAGCGAGTTTATTAAACTTTTAGTTTTTGAAAACACTGAAAACGATCAAAAACATCGATCAACTTTTCTAAAGAATCGACATGAATGGACAGAGAGAGAATTTTTTTGTCGTGCTTTGGGATTTAGAAATCGACAAATTTTAATCCGCTGTACGAGCGTTTGTACTAAACCCCCAAATCACCTTTAAAACGTTTTCCCTTTGTCCATTCATGTTGGGTCTTTTAAAATTTGATCGACGTTTTTTGATCATTTTCAGTGTTTTCGAAAACTGAAATTTTAAGAAACTCACTTGTAGCTCTAAAAACCGAAAATGGAAAATTTGCAAACAGTCGTTGAATCTAATTCAGGCTTTTTGTCAAAGATTAAGTTATAGATCTTCAAAATCGGTCCAGTGTACGATTTATTGTGGCCTGCCAAACGTGCAAAGGTTATTTATTTTTTGCGCACCCGGTAGATACCTCATTTGTTGGTATTGTTGATTCGAGAGCTGAAATGTTATTCTTGAAAATTCAAATTTACTTCCGTGTCTAAACTAGCCTGCGTGCATACTCAACTATCCTAAAGTGTGAGGATAGTTGAGTCTACACGCAGGCTATGTCTAAACCAGAGCGTGATGTTTTGGCTGAAGAAAATTCCTGAAGCACATCGAAATTCAAAACTAAAATTTAAGAACTCTGTTCTTAAAATGTCCGCTCTCATTAAGCTCACCTAAGGGCACCTGTGATATCATTTAACAGATGTGCGACCCCAGCCAAACTCCCGACCTGATAGTGTCTTCGGCACGGATCGACCTGCCAGCGAGGCCTTAATGCCAGAAAGTGAGCTGCGTGGCACGCTTCCGCCCAACCGAATAAGTAAAAGAAAAAAAAAACGATGAGAGTAACGGTACAATGCCAGTGAAAGTCAGTGCTACATTTGCCCTGTATTACAATTATCCCCGGTCTCCCCTATACTAAAGTTTTCAGCCACATGGCAGTAAATGAACGGAAGATAACTCTTACCCTTGAAAAATTCTACTTTATTGCTGTGTGCCAGTGAAGAGTTTCTATGCGATTTAATGAAGCGTTATCTGCCAATTTGTGCAGAAATTCTGCGACCAAGAAATTTAAAAGATTTAATTTACCTTTTTTTCAATGATCACAAAACGTGAGAAAAATTGCAAAACTTGTAATCTCTCAACTATCAAGCAGAATTCAATTAATTCCAATCCATGCCGTACTTCAGGTGGTACGAATTTTCAATTAAAGGTAATGTGTTCATGTAAGTACAGCGGTGAGCGACTTTATGGGGGTATGCCAATTTCATGTGATATTTCATGTGATCACTTTGTTAAAAGAGCTTACTACTTGCAAGGAGAGATCTAAGCAGATTGATGATTTGCTTGCGGTTGCGCTTTCAGAGCTGATATCTTATTTTGCATATGATCAGTTAAATTCTGCCAATCACTGCGCGCTCTTCGAGATCGTGTCAAAATGTTTTGGCAAGAGTGTATACGCGGCTGTACTTACACGGACACATTGCCTTTAAGGACTTGTGATTCAAGACGGTAGTCCCCAAACCGGAACCACATATTCTGAAAAACACTTAATAGTTTCAGGCAAAAAAGCGCTTTCGGAACATCAAAATATGGTCGTGTCTTCAGTCGTATCTTTGAAGTTTTGTGCAACGAAAGGAATCTTCAGTCACTTAGTGCTTCAATGTTATGTATGCTATAGAATCTAGGGTTTAACGCTACAACCTTTGATATGTTATACGATTGATGTCTTATCATTTAAATGCAGTGCAAGAATCTCTTTTCTGCAGTATTTAAGAGATTTTTTAAATAATTCAATAAAGTGTTGTAATACATACTGCAACCTGCACAACTTGTAAGAAGTACTCTACAATACTACTATACTAGGATGATACCCTGGGGAGCAAAAGGCTGTGACTACCCCAAGGCAATTTCATAGAGATAAGAAAACTGCTTGAACTACACGACTAAACAACACATGATTTGTCGAGGATACCGAGGACTGCACCTTTTGTTTAAGCCTTTTGTTATGCTGGTAAAGTTCAAAGCAGGTCAACAGCCGGGAAAACCCTTGCCATGCGCGAGAATCTCTTTGCTTCTTTGGTAGTCCTCGTTTAGAGTGTGGTTAGATTCTCCGCTCATATTCCTACTACAATACAAACATGCTTTCTACGCATGATCACTGGTTTCCTTTTTGGGGGATAACCGTTGTTTTGAACTTTGATGATTCTTATCCCCATAATAACAGAAGTAAGACGATTTGATACCTAAGTCTGTTTTATATTATATGTCTGATTGAAATAGTGATAAAGAAAAGTAAACAGTGGGAAACTTCTCAAAAATTTTCTGAAGTTACAAACGAAAAAGACAATTTACGAGCGGAGACTTTAGTGGTTATGTGGTGTACATCTATAGTTTTGAAACGACCAATCTCAAACCGACCAGTTTTGTAGATGAACTGTAGAGTCAAGTTGAGAAAATTTCTATTGACATCTTAAGAGAAGTATGAGCATCAAAAGGACGGCAAAGCAACAAGCATTGTTCTACATCCTCAATGCCAGCACACGAAGGGTACATTGGGTATCCCCAGAACTGTGTTGGAATTTGTGAAAACGCATGATCACACAACTAAAAAGAAATCATCAAAAAAGCATGCTCACACAATTGCGAATATACCAAGTCTAAGATCTAAGTATCTACAACTAATTCAATCTTTCTTCTGCAATATACGTAGAGCTTCATCAAACCCTATCTGACTTCTTTTCACCAAAATATTGCTTGTTAAACTCCCCACGTTTTTTTTCACTCGCTCTGTATCTATATGCAAAAACTTTGAAAGTTCACTTTATCACGTTATTGAAGGCTCTCTCTTTGGAATAAAGTATGGTACTTAGTTGTACTACCACATATAGTTCAACACTTTTTGGAGGTCTACTGTATCAGAACTCCTAGTTCAGTTTTCAGTTCAGTTGACTTTACTACTATGACGAAAATCCTATGTTTTCGATTAGATTTTGGGTTTATGTTATTTAACATTATGTTATATAACATTTGGGTTTATACCGGGTGAGCCAGAAAAAATTCCCACTTTCGAAAATTCGTAGCACCACAAGTTTTTCATGGATTTGAATTATTCAAATTCTAGTTAAAAGCCAAAAGATCAAAGTGTTTTTGTGATTTGTCTCGTCTTCTTACGAGCACTGCAAATATAGGTAAATTCAACTTTACAAAAATTTCATGGTTGCAAAATGACTGTAAAAAGGCCTGAAATATTCTCAAATTCTATCGTCTGTTAGTGTTGGCCAATTAAAAAGCATGCTGTCTGGTTCCCTGAGTTCATGCTTTTTAATTGGCCAACACTAACAGACGATAGAATTTGAGAATCACTGTAAAGACCCACTGTAACTATGTTATNATAGGTAAATTCAACTTTACAAAAATTTCATGGTTGCAAAATGACTGTAAAAAGGCCTGAAATACTTGATCAAATTGTTAGGACTCTCCTCACACAGAACAATACACACGGGCGTTTCACCTCTCTTAAGAGTAAAAAGACATAGATTCTCAAACAGATGCTAAAGATTTTCAATCCCAAGGTACTAAATGTGCAGACGATATCTCTCACCCATGAGAAATTGCTTTTTCTCTGTTGTTCTGTGCGAGGAGTCCTTTATGATTTGATCTTGTATTTTAGGCCTTTTCCAGTCATTTTGCAGCCACAAAGTTTTTCTAAATTTTAATTTACCAATTTATCCAATGCTTGTAACGAGGCGAGAAAAATCACAAAAATACTTCGATGTTTTGGCTGTCAAGCAAGTATTGATTCATTCCAATCCATTTAGTACTCTTGGTGCTATGAATTTTCAAAAGTGGGAACTTTTTTCTGGTTCACCCGGTATAACATTAAATATTCAGAAAAATATGATTATCCATCCTATTAGATTTTTAAGGGTCATTCATGTGGTGAATATTGTATATACGATCCTGCAATGATCCAATATGTATAGGTAGATTTTCCCGGGTGCACCGAGAAACTATGTACTTTTTGACATGCCACCGTATTTTTTACACTCGACTGATTTTCGAAGATTTATGACTTAATCTTATGCTAAAGTCAGAGCTACAGTCTAGAACTAGATTGTAGAACGTTTTTTTACAGACACGACATGAATGGAGATGGAGGACATTTTACCTGGTGATTTTAGGATAAAGGAATAAAGAGATCGATTGGTTGTAATATGTTGTACGAGCGTAATCTCAAAGACCGGCCTGTTTCCAATTTTTGGATTAGTTGCCATTTCCTGCAAGGCGATTCAAAGAGACCCATGCTTGTTTTACCTGTCTTTTAACCCCCTTGACACAGAACACAGTACCTGCACCCATAGTGCTGCACCAAAGTATCCATTCAATGGTATGGGAAAGGAAAGCCCTTTTTTAGATAATCGATTTCTAAATCCCTAAATTAGTACCACAAAAGATTTTTTCTTTGTTCATTCATTTCGAATCTTTAGAAATTTTGATTGACGTTCCTTGACCATTTTCAGTGTTTTCGAGATAAGAATTTTCGGAAAAGATTGAAAAACTTGTGAAAAATCTTAGAACCTAATTATGAATTTTCTCTAAAGATTAAGTCATAAATCGTCCAGATGACAGAGCAGAAACTGGTTGAAACGACGTCATCAAGGAATCTGATACAAGAAAGTGTTTGGCTACATAAGCTTTTTGAAATGATAAATCCC